>JBCJKH010016817.1:9479-21420 GCA_039877255.1 Loriculus beryllinus
ATGGCAAAACCAATGGCTGTTAACACTGATTTAACTTGTTACCCACTGCATTTTATAAACTAACAAATTGCTAACAATGAAGGCTATGAAACCATGTAAAAAGTTAGGCAGAATCTTCAGTCATTTTGTTCAGACTAATGATCTAATTCACCTGCCCACTACTGAATCCACACTGTGTGGGTGACTGTTAAATAAATCTCCAATACTTCTGCAGGAACAGATGGCTTACAAGTTGAAAAACGTCTGATTGAACTGATTAGAACATTATCACCCACACAGTTACCTCTAACTAGATTTGTAGAAGTTAAGTTAGTCACCTTCTAACTGCCCAACATCACTATGGAGAGGATTGTACAGGGTGTCTGTGCACTGGCACAGGCTGCCCAGAGAAGCTGTGGCTGCCCAATCCCTGGTAGTATTTAAGGTCAGGTTAGACAGGGCTTGGAGCAACCTGCTCTAGTGGAAGATGTCCCTGCACATGACAGAGACTGGAAGTAGATGGACTTCCAACTCAAACCATTGCATGATTCTATGGATAAAAAAAACAATAGAAAAAGATTACATGACGGAAAGGAGAGGAAAAAAGCAATGGGTGGGGGAAGAATTTATTACATAGCTACTATTTCTTCAGGTGCTAAAACAGACCAATAAATGACTTACAGTAAAATATTTTTTCTTAAGCTAGAAGGAATTAAAATCAGCATTTAAATATCAAATTCATTTCATATGGAAATTTCAACTTCAGAGTTTAATAAAACATGCTGTGCAAAGCAAAGCTTTAATTTTTATACTAATGATCAAATGGCAACTACCAAATTTTTGTAAGGTTCAAATAGTGCCACTTCCCATTATTTCTCTTCTCTCTGTGACTGGGAATCAGGCTGACTATTTAAAATCAGTGTGGTACAGAAAGAAAGTAAAATTACCGAACTGAAGACTGAATCCAGACAAGAGAAGCAAAACTACAGGAATGCCAATACATTTTGAACAAACTAAAACCTACTGAGGCCCAAATTCTGTCACCGAGTTCTGAAGGCAACAGTCTCACCTTGGAATAGCAAAGATCATCACCCATGCTGTAAACAGTGAAAGGTGGAGCCCTTCCAAAAGAGTTTCCAGTTTCCCACTTCTCGTTTTTGATGCAGGCCCTGGAAATGGTGTTTTTTTTTGCTCCCTTTTTTTTTTTTGAGGGGGGGGGTGGGGGGTTGAGGTGGGTTTTTAGTTGGGTTTTTATTTTGTCATTTTGTTTCCTCCTTGCCCAAATTCAATTCTTTTTTAATACATAGAGACCTGAATTACTACAGGAAATTTAAGGTATTTGAAAAGTATTTCTAAATTAAAGCACTTCACACACCATACCATTAAACTGTTAATAATATTTCATTTAAACTGAGCAGCTGAGAGGTGAGGAAAGAAAGTTTCCCCTAAGAAGAACTGTAGCTACAGATGGCGTGTATTTTTTTGCACAAAACACATTATAGAAACTTAAGTGAAGATTCACTCACATTAACATTATGTATCAATGTGTTTAGATTTATTTTAGTCTGCAGAAATCAGTACACTAAAACCTTAAACATACTTTCAGTTCTGCAGTGCAAGTAGATGCGTTAAATATGACTAGAAGTGTTCATCAGCTTTAGTTAATGTACACTCCTTGGCATCCAAAACACGTAGCTTTAGAGCACTTCAATGAGTGAAATACTGAAATGCTGCTCTTCAAATGAACATGTTAACATCATAGTTGTAATATCTTCTGATAGCAGAAGATCTTCTAGTGCTTCAAGAGCAACTGCAGCCTAAAAGTTGCAAGATACAAGTCCGGTTCCCTCTGGTAACATCAGTGTCTCAGAAATTACCATAACATTCCTGGCTTGTCAGATTTTTATAATAGGAAAGCCCCAGGCACCCTGTTAGATAAGTGAGGAAAAACAGTTTTACAAATATACAGTGATTAGAATTTTAAAAGGCATAACAATTTGTACATAACCCACCATGAGCACCACTAAACCACAGCTTCATTCAACTGCTGTGCCTCTCAATCTGCCTGTTTTTCTCTCCCTGTATTGTCTAGACTGATCCAGACAGGCATCCTTCTCAGTGCAGAGAAGGTACGAACAACAGCACAGGACTGTTATTCCCATTGCTGTTTTGACTCAAGATTCCCAAGAACACAGCAGCAGTACAATGCGGGTGGGCGAAGGGAAAAAAGAAAGCAGGCTGCAGAACATACAGTCAGTCTGTCTGGAAGAATTATAGTTAAATCAGTAAAAATAAGTTATGTGTTAAGTGTTTGTATACGAAAACCTACAGAAGGTGGCCTCTCGGTACTGCTTGGAGTCTCATTTTAGAAGAGGTTAAAGAGAGAAATTGCAATCTAGTCTTCATGAGTCTTCAGACTGCACCAGAATGTTGAAAACTGTCTCCCCTCTGTCTGTAGGAATCACCTTCTTATTTTGAACTTTTATAGCATCTACCTGTAAGTGTTTCTCACTAAGAGCTCCTTCAGCATTATCATATGAAAGACAGTGAATATAAAACTGCTTTTAACTTTTATAGTTTTAAGAGAAAGCTTTGTACAGCCTTTCAAGGTTCTAAATTCAAATGAGCAACTTATTTTGTTTCACTGACTTTTGAAACACAGATCAGAAAACAAAGATCTGTTTTTTTCAACAAAGATATGACAAATCCAACTGCAACACAAATAAATTACTACTTCTTCTCTGCATCCAGACTTTCTTTACTATCACAAGTCCAGAGGAGTGAAACGTGAAATGCATTTTGCAATGAAATGGGCAGGAACTACTTCCTTAAACTGTTCTACCAGTTCAAGGTAGTAGTGTATACTACATACTGCATATATATGCATGACAATTATTTTGTAACACAGAATCATGGTGAAGTACAACTAAGAAAAAACCCAATCTGATTTTTAGAACAGTTGCAGTTTTTTCTGATAGTCATGTAACTAGAGTGTACATACAGATATACAGACAAATAACACCCAGAAATACAACTGTCTTACCCCAAAAAGTGTCTCATCTGACAGGTTCTCAGAAGAATCTAGGATTAAGTTACTACGTAAGGTTCCACAAGTAAAAATTATGCTGATCTTTAAGCTAAGCTTTAACTACATTTACCTCAGCTTTAACCAAAAATGGTGATTTTCTATGGACTTAAGATGGGGCTATTTTTTGTAATCTCTGCTCTCCCTCAAATAATACTCCGATTCCATCTGACAAAACAATGTGCTTCTGACTCCTACTCCTCCAGATGTCTCTGTTTGTGCTCCACACATACGATACCACAAGATGATAAATTCTCTGTAACACCACTTAAGGCCTGGAGATCAGCAATTTATAAATACTGTTTTCAGCTTCTGTCATATGCACATCATAAAGGCCTCTCTGCTTGTCACTTAGAAAACTATTAGGTTTTTTTTATGTTGAATGTGCATTATAGAAAAAGTTTCAAGCAGTCAGTTCAGATATTTAACAGTTGCTTTTTGACAGATTTGTTTTCAACCACCACTACTGCATTGCTCAACAAATGATAGAAATTGGTCCTGCAGTACATACAAACTGATCTGCTTTACATGGTTGATCCAAATCCTATTTCAGTCAGTTTTCCCATCAGCAATTAGCTTAATATTTTGCTAAATGGCCAACCTGCATGTAGAATCCCTGTAAGAACAAGCAAAGCCTAACTAGGCTCTCCTTATTTAAAGTGCTTCCAGAAACCTTTGTCTCTTATTCAGAACACTCTTTAGATGCAAAATCCAGGTAGATATTTCTGTACATACTGTGTAGGCCCTCAGTTTTATGCAGTAAATAAATAAAGCATGGACAGAAAGACGACTATTGATTCTAGTTACGTAGTCTGAAAATCTGCTTTAGACAAAAGGTAGGTGCTGACAGTTAGACGTATGAGAAAAGAATGAGGCTGAAGAATTGGAAAACGTACCATCTAAACCCAACAAACTAAAAATGAGAAACCTGACAGATTTAGCAAGCTGAGTGTCATGTGAGAGCCTGAAAAGCGTGGCAGTATAAGTAGGCTGCTGAGCCTACTTACCAAGCAAGCTTTGAAGCAGCTATGGTTGGACACAAAACAAACATTTAAGCTTCTTTGCATAGCTGAGATTGGTTTTAGGGAATTTTCCCAGTGCTAGCAATAAAAATGCTTAAAACACATGAGTGACCAGGAATAAAAATACCTGTCAATATCGTCTATTTTCTGCATGTTAAACAGCAGTGAAGGTACGATCTTGTCCATGTGCTGAGGTTCCCATATAGTTGCTCGAAGTTCATCGTTAACTGTTTTTCGAACCACTCCCTGAATGCCCCTGATTCCAGCAATCCGGATCCTAAGGAAGGAAGAAAAGGAATTAGTGAGAAGGAGAAGAAATAGAGCACCTCCCAGTACAGCTGTTTCCCTAGTTGACAACAGCAATTACATAGTGTGGAATTCCACTGGGTTCTCACAAGCAGCAATATGGAAATTTGGCCAATCCCTTAAGGTTGCCCATATTGCCTTTAAATGCCTTCAAAGCTCAAACAATCAAACAGAAGATGATCTGTAAGGATAAGGATAATGCTGACACTGACCAATGAATACTCAAGCTGTGTGCACCACCTCCAACAGAAGGCAAATAGCTAAAAATCACAGCAATATCTAGTTGTGATCATGTCCTTAGAAGTTGCAATTAAGACTGTGGGTTAATCCTAGCCAAGTTTTAAAGATTTATGGAAGATTCACAGGATGGAAAGGAAAGGATAATGCTATCAAATTATGCCCGATACACAAGAGGGACTACTACTTTTATTCTAAACCCGAAATTAACTAAGATCTAATCAACAACCATAAAGCAAATAAAAAGAAAAAATAATATTAGTTTTAGAAAAAGTCTTAGCCAGTCAGCCTTACTGTTAGCTTTGTTATTTTGTTAAAAATAGGTTGCAGGAGAATCTGTGCAATTAAATGAATGGCAAAATATTTTGTTGAAGTGGTAGTAGAAAATTAGCCATTATAATAAATGGTAGGAATAGAATTTTACTTACTGAAAACAAGTAGGAAAAAGGGTGGTACAGCCATCAAGTGAAATAAGCACAAGATTTGCTAAAATTTAAAGTTATTTCTATTAAAAATCCATCCCTCCTTTTTCAGATCTTAATTTCAGAACGGAAAATATATAACTTGCCTCTGCTCAAATTTGCTGAATTAAGATATCTGCTAGATGAAGAGAGCTCCCTGAACTCTGTAAGATTTTTTTTAGACTTCAATCTGCAAATATTTAACTCCATAGCATCCTGTTTTTCAGCTATTTCTGAAGCAAACCACATGCATTCAGTGTGCATCTACCATACTAGACATGACAATTTTACCAGGGTTACATAAAAAATACAGAAGAAAAGGGATGCACAGTTAGAAAAGCTCTTGCTACTGCTGCACTGCAACTACAGTGCAGGATCCAATATTAAATTTTCAATATTGAGGATCTAAGAGTGACATTTAAGACAAAGAGCTTCCAAAATTCCATCACTGAAACCTGGTTTTTTTGCCTTTTAACTATGAGTTCTCAAGCTAATCAAGCTCTGCTGACACTGCAGGTTTAGATTCATTAAATACTAGGACTGACCTCTGTTCCTGAAAGGAAAAAATCTCACTTTACAGGTCAGGGTCAGTTTCAGTCTCAGAGCCTACATTACCTGATTACGTGTGTAGATGATGTTCAAGCTCCCACCCAAACCAGAAAGTTCAGTGGAACCTCAAGCTATGCGGGTGGAAAGCAACTTCAAATATCAAGCCTTGGACATGGTCTAGTGTGAGGTATCCTTGCCCATGGCAGGGAGGCTGGAGCTAGGTGATCTTAAGGTCCTTTCCAACCCCAACCATTCTATGATCCTGTCTGGTTTAGGATCAGCTGAATTACTCCCCGGTCCCCATCAACAGAATCAACTACTTGTGATATCTGCCTTTAAGGTAGTAATCTGCCACAGCTCAGTTCTTTTGTTGAATTACCTCAGAACCTACAGTAAATTGGTGCACCAACTCCAATGACTGCTGTTCATAAAGATCTCTTTTGAAAGAGATACATTTAAGCTGTCTAGAATGAAGTAGTAAAAAGTAATATTGCCACGCATTTGGCTAACCTGAGTAAAAAATTGATTCACAGGGAAAAAAAAGGTCACACTTGTGTACTAAAGTACCACTGGAAGTGATTTCATGTTCTTACTATTGTACAGGGGGCTGAAAAATGAGGGTTGTCTTACTAAGAAAGGTGCAACATCAAATTTCATCACATTGCTCTAAAGAACAATTAGACAGGTATTAAAGCAGAGATTACATTTAAATCAAGGTCATGTACAGACTTCTGTCACTAGGATGAAATTCCTCCTTGTCTAAGGGTCCAATAACATTGCAAACTGCAGCACAGATAAGGTGCAGGCTGACACTGAAGAGCAAAAGATTAGCACAGTTCTCTTACTCCTACAGCAACCACAATTTTGAGGTGTTTAAATTTTGGGGTAACCTTATGAGTAGAAAATCATACCTGATAGACCAATGAGGGATGTATTAGTCTCTTCATTCATTCCATGTCACAGCTCATTACTTACAGTACCTCTCATTTGCCAGGAGCAATGAAGGTGAAAGTAGTACTAAAAATCCTGGGCTGAGCTTCCTACCCTTTCCTCTATGAAGTGTTTCATGGTAAGTAAGCAGTTTAACATTTATGTTTTAATTTTACTAAACCTAAAAAGGCAAAATCCCCCAAAGCTCATTAAAACATTTATGAATACTGTTTGCAATCCTCAGCTTTGAGTAAATAGTCTGTACCTGGCAGAAGCCTAAGTTATGAGGTAGTTGCAGTAGACAAACTGACTTCATTAGTGCTACCTGCTTAAGAAGTTTCCATCCCTTTGCCCTGTGTCCCTCAATAGAATTCAGGTATTCCCCATACAATTCATGTGGTCAGCCTGTAAAACCATTCACTGAAATAATCCTCCTAAAGGGCAAAGGGATGGGGCAGGGGTAAAAGTACAGGAGAAGCAGACAGATTTAACAGTAACCATTTTAGAGACAGTTTACACCAGAACCCTACACACTGCAACAAATAAGATGGCAGCAAATTACAGCAAATGAGAAATGAATTTTTTGGCTTGTGTTTGTTGGTTTGGTTTTTTCTTCCCTCCTAAGCAATGTACAAAACATTCATTCTTCTTGAAACCACAAACTTTTGGACAAATCCTTATGTGTCACAGTGAACGTGAACACAGCACACCCAAAGGGTTAAACAAACCTAAAGCACATGGATTTTTCACAGTTGGCTAAATAACTTAGCACATGGAAATAGAAAAGATGAGTATAATGGAGATGCAAATAACATAATCTGAAATGCCTTAAGTTTTCTAAGATACTCAGGAGTCAAACACAGCTGAACAATAAGAACACATCTGCTAGGGGGAGCTGAAGTAAAACCAATCGTGGAGCTTACATAAGAATGCCCAAATTTGTAATACTAACGCATGAAGGCGTTTCAGCTTCAGACAGTCTCATACTGCAGACATCTATGAGAATTCAATTTTAATGAGTAATTCTCAAATAGCAGACTCAAAACATGCTTTTGCTATTCATATGAGTAGCCCCATTAATTTCTCAAAGGAGTTACGCAACTTGCACACATTTACAATAATAAGTAGAGCCTTTCTGGAAAGAAATTATTCAGGTAAAATTCCACTTAAATATTCCAGGAGGTTTAGCCACCTCAGATTTGCAATATTTAAATTTGCTATTTAAAATGTCAGGCTTTTATTTTCTTCCCTATGGAATGGAATAATCCACTAAGTATCACAAGAAAAGCTGTATTACAGACTACATTAACATGTTAAGACTGTTTTCTTTAACACATACAGAATGGCACTTACTCGGTTTGTGTTTCTGGATCATGGTCACATGAATGACACATGGCACTGAATCGAGACACAAAGAAGTCATAGCGTCTGTGATATGAAGGTGTGTCTTCCTCAATGTTGGCAAATTTGACAAACTGGGAAAAAAAAACACATTAAAAAAGGCTTTGAATACTGAATTCCCAAAAAGCACAATGCATACTAAGCTTCATTTAAGAAGTACCATAAAACATTGCATTAGGAAAGAACCCAGATCTGACAACACTTAAATATTTCACTGCAGAGAAGAAAAAGTTAAATTGGAGAGTTTTCCTTTTACAGCCTTTCCACTAGAACTTCATTTAGATCGTTAGGAAAGGGTACAACTGCATGAAATACAACATGCTATGCAATATGGAAACATGTAACACCTCAATAGTGAGTATCATCAATTCACTGAATAACAGAATCATTTAGGTTGGAAAAGACCCTTAGGATCATCAAGTCCAACCCCTTAACCCATCACTGCCAAGTCCACCACTAAACTATGTGCCCAGCTGTCACAGCTATGCAACCTTTAAATACCTCCAGGGATGGTGACTGCACCACTTCCCAAGGCAGCCTGTTCCAATGCTTGAAAACCCTGTCAGGGAATAAAAAGCATTTCCTAATATCCAATCTAAACCTCCCCTAGTGCAACTTGAGGACATTTCCTCCTCTTCCTATTGCTTGTTACCTGGGAAAAGAGATCAACTCCAAGTTGCTACAACCTCCTTTCAGATAGCTGTAGACAGCAGCTCAAGCAATCAAAGAGTACACTGTCACTAGCAGGTTAACTAGCAACATTCTGACTTATCAAAATGCAAGGGAATAAACTTGGCGGCATTCAGTCAATTCCGTCTATCTTTACAAAAGGGAAAAAGGTGGCATCAGGGAATCAGAACCCCGTCAACTTTAATTCCATTCACAGAAAGACATTTAAAAGAAAAATCCAATTTGCCAACATCTACAAAGTAATGAAGGGGTAAGTAACAGTCAACATGGATTTGTCAAGAACAAATCATATCAACCCACTCCAAATTATCCCTATGACAGGGAAATAGATTTTGTAAATCCAGATGAAGCAGCATCTGTCATATCTTAACTTCAGTGATGCTGTAACAAAAAATTCACAAAATCCTAGAAGGGAAGCTAGAAAAACAGTGTCAAAAGAGTACTCCCCATAAGGCAGATGCAAAAGGGTTTGGAAAAAATACAGAAACACTTATGACATCTAACTACGAAAATGTATGAGTGAACTTCTGAGGGGGCCTGTCTGAACACAGCAGTATTTGAGTTACACTAGAAACTCAGATGAAAGAGTGGGCTCATCAAATGTGCAAAGAACATTAAGCTGGCCAGAGCTGCAGGCACATTTGATGCCTGGTTCTTGACAAACTGGAAATAGGACCTGAAAAATCAAGAAAGCAATTTAGGAATGGCAAATGCAAAATGCCATTTTAAGACAGCTGCACAGCCAGACACAGCTGAATGCAGAAAAGAAATTCAGGGTTATAATAAGCTGCACATTCGCAGAAGTCAATGCCATTATAATGGCATGAAAAAGAAAACAATGTATTGTGATACATCTGTATCCATGACACCTATGAAGAAATTTTTTGCCACCTAATTTGCACTAAGCCCTTAGATGAAGCACTGCATCCAGCTGGAGCACCATAGCTGAAGATAGTGATTAACTGATGCAGTCCTTCAATTATTCAAGGGATGAACAAAGCTTTAGATAAACACATTTTAAAATAGACCAAAAGACATTAAATTATCTAGTCTAGAGCTGCCTAAAAGGTATTAGTTTTACAAAGTACAGAAGACAGCTTTAAAAAGAAAAGAAATAAATGTTTTTCTTTGTCCAACAGAGATAGAAAAAGCAATGATAGGCTGACACTGAAGTGAAGGCTACCTAAGTCAGACATTAAAAACCTCTCATTTCTAAAGAGAGCAGACTGCCAAAAGACCTTTTGGATTCTCTATCACTGATAGTCTTAAGAACTACAGAAGGAATTAAATAGGGAAAGGACAGGTTGAACAGTGCTGGTTCTGCCCTCAAGCAGAGAGCTGTTCCATTTAGATCCCTCAGCTCTTCCCCACCCAGTATTCTTCCTACCAACTGCGATGCACAGGCTGAGGCATTTCTTGTGCACTTTCGAAGATGTAGAACCTGCTTTTACCAGCACGTTACCCACATTCAACTAGACAGTCCAAATCACTTCAGCACGATCTGATTTGTGGGTAGTTTTCAAGCTGAAAGTGAAAGCTGTGTTTTTCAGAAAAAAAAAAACCACCCACTAAAATTACTCCATTTTTTCTACTTCTTTTAGTCTTTTTTTCTGTTTTATGTAGAACACATATCCCTTTCAACAGCACTAACAGTTCACCCACTGAAAGCTACAAGCACAGCTGAAAATGATGCAGTTTGTAAAACTATACGCTCAGTCATCACTGAGTAAAGGAGCAAAATTGTGTAATAGCAATCCATTTTACACATCTTTCTGTAGAGATTATCCTGTACAGTCAAGTGGTGACAGACACTGAAACCCCAACTCTGTACAGGCTACTGCCACAGTCTGAAAGACAATCAGCACACAAACAGAAACCATATGTGATTTTCAATACAGCGAGTTACAAAAATGATCGCTGATTTCTCAAGGTGTCTTACATAGAATCTCACTGGTTTGTTTCACAGAATTATCAATTACAAAACAGAAATATTTTCTAAAGTTTTTTGAAGAGAGGAACCTAATTAAGTCTCTACAATTTCAGAAAGGACAATGTCCAGAGGTAAAAAAAGCCAAGTTCAATATGATCTTAGTATTTTCCAGGCATACAAGTGTTGAAATCGACAACTGATTCACCCTGCAAACTTCCATAAAAGTATGTAAAAGAACAGAAGAAAAAAGTTTAAATAAACAGAACACTGTAGGAGTGGCTGTGAGAATATTAATTCCTCCAGCATTTAATATTAGCATATAAATATTTTCTAAAACACAGAATTATTTGACTGACAGGATCTTCCAACATGAAAACTAATCCAACTCTAATAGCTGTTTTGCTAGAAGAAAGATTTATTGTATCAAAAAATTGCTTTGATAAGGATAAGTGACAATTTTAGACAAATAAAGTGGCAGGGACTCTCTCCCTCTGGACATTTCCCCTGTATCATGATGTATACTTGCAGCAGAGAAGCAAGCACCCAGAAGTCATAACCCTCAAAATGGCACACACATTCAAATGTCCAGAATGGGCAAAACTTCTTTTATTTCCTCATGTATATAACCAAACAATTTCACTCACTGAATACAAAGCACTGCTGAAGCATACTCCAGGATCAGCATTTAGATGACTGAACATTTAGGCCACAGGCAAGCTTACTTGTAAGAGCAGTTCTGAGGTGCACTGTTAATTCAACACAGTATATAATTCCATTCCATTATAGAAATTTGTAGTTGTTTCAGTACACTTTAGCCTACAATTACTCCTTGCTTAGCAGTGGTGCTCTTAAACTGTTATTGCTGGTCAAGACATATTTTACTCCTAAGCACCTAAGATATTTTCAACCATACTTCAAATATAAAAATTATTTAACCTAAAAAAGGACAAAACTCTTATGAAAGTCCAAGCACTTGCCTAAGATATACTTACAAAGCTTTTAGAGATGCAAACATGTCATTCAGTCATAGTAAATGCTGGCAATCACCCATTGGTAATTTATGTCACTTTTATCAGTACAAGCATCTTCTATATTTGTACAGTACCAAAGGAACAAAAAGGAACTGACATTGGTAATATCTTATTTCCATTTTGAAACCAACCAGGCACAGCTACAGGTCGGACAGAGAAGAGATTCAGAGCAGCCCTGCGGAGAAGGACTTGGGGTTGGTGGTCGATGAGAAAATGAACATGAGCCGATTGCAGTGTCCGCTTGCAGCCCAGAAAGCAACCGTATCCTGGGCTGCATCAAAAGCAGCGTGACCAGCAGGTCCAAGGAGGTGATCCTGCCC
>JBCJKH010016819.1:8695-11195 GCA_039877255.1 Loriculus beryllinus
GGAAGAAATTCTTTACTGTTAGGGTGGTGAGGCACTGGAATGGGTTACCCAAGGAAGTTGTGAGTGCTCCATCCCTGTTGGTGTTCAAGGCCAGGTTGGAGGAAGCCTTGTGTGTCATGGTTTAGTGTGAGGTGCCCTGCTCATGGCAGGGGGGTTAGAACTAGATATCTTAAGGTCCTTTCCAACCCTAACTATTCTATGATTCTATAAAAAACACTGGGTTTTTTTTTTCCTACCCTGCCCTTTTTTTAATATGATTTTTGCCTTCAGCTGAGTGAGATGCTACTCAGTCCTTCTCACTTTCAAGTATGGCAATTTGAAGAATTAAAGGCATCATTTGAAGACAGGGAAGGAGATAAGAATCTGATTAAACTGAGTTTTGATCCCAAGAGCTGCACTGAGTAAAATGTTTAACCATGAAACAAAGCAAGGAGGGAAACGGCTGAAAATGTTTAGTCCCCAGAAGTACTATTCAAGAGAAATATTGTTCTGATAAACAAAAAAAAAAAAAAAAAGACACAAAAACCAGTTCCACAAGTAAATATAAATGATGCTGATATAAGTTTTGTTTATTTTAAGGGAACATGACAAAGGTCCTGAAGCTTTCTTTGAAGTCCTGCTGAAGCTGAAAGAAAAAGATCTACCTTTTCATGTGTCCGTTCTTGGAGAGGCTTTCAATGAAATTCCAGGTACCTTTCACTTTTTTTTTTCTTTACTGTAAAGTTAGCATAAAGTAGATATTTCCAGAAGTAATTTTCATGTACATATTATATTAGTGAAAAGAACACGTTTAAAATCTTCATAGTTATAAAAGTAAATAACATAAATATGTTGTAAAATTAAAATTATTAAAAACTGTGAGCATCTTTGATTTTACTTGGCAGTACAAAACCTTATTTATGACTGTGTTTCAGTAACACTTCTGTATTTATTTATAGAGAGATAGGTGTGAGTGAGTGGATGGTTCAGATAGGAAACAAAATCTTTCAGGTCAGGGTCACTCATCTGAAATCCAGACTGAGATTTTAGCAGGTGAAAACAGTTAGTTCCCTTTCAAATGCAAGGTTAAGGACTTCTGTGGAGACTTCTGGTTTGTATCTGGCATGAAAGTGGTCATTAATCTTTAATATTTTTATACCACTCTTTTGCACACTCTTTCCGTTTCTTGGTTTCTGATAACCACTCCTCTGGAAACAATTTCACCCATCTGAAAAAGAAATAGGTTTTATTCTTAATACACACAGCTTTGTGCCTGAGATATTTTGGCAATAAAGAGAATAGTCAAATCCTATACGGGGTGCACTTGTAGTAAATTAAATCTTTTAAAAATGCATGTTAATAATGAATAAGCTTCAAAATACGTGATGTTTTAGCTCGTATGTGATTTCCAAAAGGTGGACTAGGCATCTTTCCATTTCTTCAGTCCGTAAAAATAGACTTGGGATTAGTGTATTTGTCAGTTCTGTTGTATCTGTTGCCTTCTGGACTGGTGATATTTCAATTGGTTAAGATTTGGTTTTGAAGTTTTTAAGACACCAAGAAATTGATCTGATCTGCATAAGTTTTGGGTCCCCAACTGTGGCACAACTGGTTTGGGAAAAAAAGATAACAGTTTGGTAGCAGAAAATTCTTTGTGTTTTCTGTCCACTTCTTTTTAGACAGTATCTGAAAGCCTGTTCTTCTAGGCAAGTCTTATCGCAGATCCCAAGGCAATGTTGTTTTCCAGACTGAATGTACCAGATTTCTTAGAAGGAGAAATTTCTAAGGAATATGTGACAGATAGGAATGTATGATGGTGCACTGCAGGAACAGATTCTATTGACACTCATTTTGGATGTTGTTACATATCTCATTTGTGGCTTCAGTACTTATGAATAATGTAGATCATCTTAAATTTATGCCAGTATATCAAATCTATATGCCGTACCTCTTGTCTTGTCAATTCATTCATCGTCATGTATAAATAGATTCTATATAAAGGGCAACATGGTGAAATGTGTCTCATCACCATGTATGTGATAGGGCCATATTCATACAAATGACATATGCAGGTCATTGCTAACAAGTACCAATAAAACCTGTTGCACATGCTTTGCTGAAAAATCTATTTAAGAGATGTTTTACAGGTTTTTTTGGTTTTTTTTTTTATATAAATTATGGACACTGTATTTCCTCTCCCTCCAGTTATGGGACCAAATTCCCTCAGCATTATAAATGTTACCTTTACAGTCATTGCTAAGAGAAAAAGTGCATAACATATTTCATATTTCAGTAATAATTCTTTTTCTTTTTGGAAAACCCAGTTCTTCAGTAGCTTGCTGGTTTGAAATAAACAGTAAATATCCAATAAGAAGTTAAGAAATGCTTAATTTTCAGTGGTGCTAAAGCTTGAGTTTAGACTCTGAAGGAGTCAAGAGATACAACTTAGGGCTTCAGGCAACTGTGCTTCAGAGGGCAATTACTCCCCTGTGGAAGAAAGCAAGTAGCTCCATGACTGGCT
>JBCJKH010016819.1:16195-31701 GCA_039877255.1 Loriculus beryllinus
AGCAGTCTTCTGTTATTACTAGACTCAGGTGTCACAACTGTGTCTCATCCTCATTACAGTAAAAAATTTCACCTATCAGATTCATTATTGCTAGATAATGCGGCTGAGAGCCTTAGCAGGCCCTCCAGAAAAGTAATTCAGCCAAGCAAAATTATCAGCTAATTATATTTAGAATCAAAAGCCCAACAACTATTTGCAGATAAATTGTATGAATTGAAGTGAATAGACCTGAATATTAAGATTCATAGATTTAGCAGATGATTTGTTAATTGGAATAAAAAGGCCATTTACTAGCCATTTTAACAATAGATCAATCGGAACTCTATTTATTATTTAACTAGTAGTGCTTAAGGTTTGAAATGAAGAATAATTGTATTATTGCTATGATATGATATACTTCTCTAGAAAAGGACAGAAATGTGTGGAAATTGCAAAGCTTCCCTGTCCATCCTCAGACTGAAGCCTCTGTCTGCATGTGCTCTGCCCTGGTTGCTTTGATCTATAGATCTTGGCATCTGAAAGGTGTACAGATTATAGTAATACTTACTGCACGTAGGAAAATGCATGTAAACTTTGTTGCAGAAAGGTAGAAAATGGTTATGCAAATACGATCATTTGCAAATGAAAGAATTCCAAATTTTAACTTTTATCCAGTAAACTACAGAAGCATTAAATTCTGATTCTAATTTTACTAATTCATGATCTTGATAGAGGTTTTCATGAGGGGAGACTGCATACTCAAATGATGACTTAGATTGCATCTTGGCCTGCAGTTTTGTTTTAGGGAGCTGTTCTTTTCTTTTTTTTTCCATGTAGACGATATGACTAAAAAGCAAATATTTTAACATAACTTAGTGATCTGAGCTATTACTGAAATGTCCACAGTTTCACTCTTTTTTTTTCCTAGATCGAAGAAAACTTTAAAAATCTATTTGCTTTGACATATGACACAATATTTAAGAACTGAAATCATCAATTAAATCACACATCAGAAACATTTCCCTTTGGTAAAAAAATATAGTGCTAGACGATGTACACTTTGAAATTGTTGTTAATGTTTAAAATGCAATCTGAAGTGCATATGTTATTTAAAAAAAATACAAATTTTAAAAGTTTATGAAAAAAACCGCCAGCAATCATTGCTTAGCACGAGCATTTGCAGAGAAATGTGTATCTTTGAGGTTTTTCATGCATAGTTTTCTAGCATGAAAGCTGAATATGTTATTCTTTATTTTTGGGGTTTTTTTTCCTGTTTAAAACTGAGCGGATCTAAAGGAAACAGAGTTCCTTCTGGGTGCCCGTAATAAAGTACCAAACCCAATATGCACATGAAGTGGCAAAAGCCTTTTAGATTGTCACTGGAAATAGAAAAGGTGATTGTTGACAAGATTTCAGATATTTTTTTTAAATAGGGAAACTGAAGTTAAAAATAAAGCCCTCGTATGGTCAACATGTTGGAGGAAATTCAAAGACTCTCATAAAATAAACATATTTTAAGAAGTGTTTTGAATTTCACCGTGTAATTTCTGGCCAACAGAAATTACAGTTGTATCTTTGGAGGGACATTATGTCAGATCAATGGTCATTATGCAAAAAAAATAAACTGAAAAGTTGATGCCTTAACCCATTCAGCTATTAAAATGCAGGCACAAAGAGGATAGCTTTTCTTCAGATTTTCTAGTAGAAAACTTTGCACCACTGTGTTGCAATGATAAAATATTTGGATTTGATGTTACAGAAGATATGTAAATTGTTCCTTGAAAAAAAAAACACAAGTACAAAACATTGCATGCTTTGGCAAAGGAATCTCATAGTAGTTATTAGAAAACACAACAGTTTATGTCCTGAAAAATAAAGGAAATTGTCTGTAGCATGTGCATAAGCTAAAATATCCCAGCCTGAAGCGTGCTGTAAGTTGTTCCTAGGCTATATTTAACTGTAACCTTTGGAGTCTCAAAGTCTGAGGAGAATATCTGTTCTGTCAGGTAATGGTGATGGCATGCATCTGTGTATACATCCACGTATCTCCAAACATGCGCACATATACCCTTGTTTTCCTGCAGCATTATTAAGAAAAGCCGTCCATACTTCACCATGTTGTTACATGTGTCTGTCTGCTGATTATAAAATGTGTTAAACAGTATTTAAAAAACAAAAAAATGCAGAGCTGCGCTTTGATTTATTCAGCGAACAAAACATATGCTCGCTGTTCTGTTCTGTGTAATTCATATGATCAATAAAATTTTCTTTAAAAAGAGCAACTTTGGCGTTTAGAAGGATTATGCTGCTGAAGAAAAAATGCTTCACTCTTGCTATATGTAGTCAACCTCAATGCTCTTGCACCAAAATAAGTTTTTGTCTCACTAATGTCTGTTTTATTGTATTTATTATTTCTGATCTTCAGGGTTGAAGCTGTGTATTGTGGCTGTTATCCACTGTGTCCCAAAGCCTTGGTGTACCCAGAGATATTTCCAGGTAGCTGCTTTGTTGCATATTCTTTTTGCTGAAATGTAATAACATGATTCATGCTAAAATACAGAGTTTGAGACTAAACTTGTGCAAAAGCAATTGTTTATTTGGCAAGCCAACATGTTAGTGTTAAGGAAAATTTTATGTGTTTTAATACATTAGACAAAGTTTATATTTGCCATCTGTTCTTTTAAGATAACACAAAAGCAAGTTTTGAAATAGCATTCTTCATTGTTAGCATACACAACCCATAATGATAGATTTTTGTTAAAAGGTCAGTGATGCTGCAGTGGTTTGCAGATTTTTCTGATACACCAAAGAAAAAAAAAAAATCCCCAAAAAACCCACCAAACCAGCAAGGCCTGAAAATCACACCAAATTATTTAAACAATTTAATACTTAATAGTATGCAACTGTGATACAGGATGTGCACTAATCTAGTACCAGTTCTTTGAAAAATCTCATCACTAAATGTATCACATATGCATTGTGTTACATTAGAATAATGTATTTTAATCACCCAAAGGAGATGTCTAAACAGCACAACTACACAGTCTTATTTAGCATTAAACATCCTTGTGAGCTGAGGTAACCTTATAAAATCATGCTTAAATAATGTAAAACACGAGGCGGCACAGAGCAATATGCATTTTTAATTAGTAAAGTGACTAATATCGAGTGTGTGCTTTGAGGTTTTTGTTTCATTAAAAATGTATCTGTTTTTCCTGCAGCTGAATATCTGTATTCTACACCTGAACAGCTTTTTAAAAGGCTTCAGAATTTCTGCAAGAGACCTGATATTGTGAGGAAACATCTTTATAAGGTAGTTGTTCAGAATAGTTTTAGATGATATAATGCCATATTGAAGTACAAAGGAAAAAAAAGCCCTTAAAAAAACAACATTTAATTAACATACTAATGTTTAAAGGAAACATGCTAGGGAGGGATATTAGTCGTTACACTAACAAGGATTAATTAAAATAGATGCCAGTTGTATTAACCTAGGTCTTATGAAATACGTGCACTTATTGCATGCAGCATGCTTTTTTTTTAATTTATTGTTTTCTAAAATGACTGTCCTTTACATTTGCACCCAAGAGGCTTATAAAAATGAACCTGGATTAATGCAACTCATTAGTTTAAAAGGAAAATAAAAGAAAGATCCCACAATTATACTAATGAGTATAAGCCTACCTTCCTATCATAATTTAATCTTCAATCCTCAAAAAATACAGGTAACAGGTATCAGGTAAGATTTCTCTGCCTTTTGAAATTATTTGAATTATTTTCATAATTACAGTTATTCTAACTCTTTGTTCTTATGTTGAACATAAAAAAAAAAGTTTATCGGAAGCATAATGTACTGGTATTTATCATGTCCTATTCTTTGCAGTTATTTACAAAAAGAAAGTACAGTTTGAATAGCAGACTCTCCATTCAACTTTTGATCTACTGCTCAATGATAGATCCACTTTTCACATTTTCAAGTAGTGCATTT
Organism: Loriculus beryllinus; assembly: GCA_039877255.1. NCBI lineage: Eukaryota > Metazoa > Chordata > Aves > Psittaciformes > Psittacidae > Loriculus > Loriculus beryllinus. The sequence continues at coordinate 20,163 of JBCJKH010016819.1, forward strand.
ATACTGCTAGGAGTCACACTTTAAAAAAAGAAGAAATTAAGCAATTGTAGGTGAAGCAGTAAATTCTGGCAATGAAGAGCTTTTATTATATGACGCTGCTTTTATAAAAATAACTGCTATTAATTTTCTTCATGCTGATATGTAAATTTGTAGCATTTTATGACTCTTACAGTCTGGGAAGGTTGGATACACATTACCCCACGTGACAAAGGTGTTTCAGGTTGTAAAAAAGCTGAATTCAGCTGAAAGTCCTTAAAGGTTTGGGAATGCATAGAAATACTCCTCGTGTTGCCTATGGGATACAAATGTGGTCTTTTTAGTGTTCCCTGTATGTCACTGTCCAGGCACACTGTTAATGAGCACGTGGAGTAATCTTATTAATTTGGAGGCTCATGCTGCTGACAGACCTAACCTCCTCTCTTCACCTTCCTTCCTCTGGAGACCAGAAAGTTTGGATCTTGCTGTGCGTTGTCCTCCTCTCTACCCCTTCCCACACACATGGAGCAGGAGGAGTGAGGGTTTAGCCCACGCATGACTTTATTTGTGACCTAAAAATAGACATTTACATAATGATACATCAAAGATGATGTTGCTTCTGCAGGAAACAGTTAAACTTCAGGAAAAAAAAGAGAGAACCAAAAATGCAATTTAACACCCAATTTCAAGCTCATTATCTTTCATTGTCTATTAACTTGGCAATGGTTCAGAAGGTAGCTCATAATAGTTTAAAATGCTGACTGAACACTTCCAGTGTTCAGCATTACTTCTTGAGTCAATAGTATCGTATAGTTATACATGGTGGCTTCAAAGGGAGAACAGTCCTTAAATGTTTACCTTGAGATTTCTCAGTGCTTCAAGCTCAGCTAGGAGTTGTGTGCACATGGATCTGCTCACTGCATGTGGATCCCCAGCTCTGAAACAGCCAAGGTGCACTGAAAGTGGGAATAACAGTGGAGCAAATGATAATATGAAATAGTACAAGTTTAAAATATGTGCACGAGACTTGTAAACAAAATGCTGATTTTTCTCCTTTGAAGGATTTTTCTTCTTTAAAAAAAAAAAAAAAACCGTGAGATGATTTTCAGGCAGAAGCTTGAGGTTTTTATCTTGCCCCATGCATATGGCCTTGTGCGCTATTAACAGTGCAGCCCTGTTCCTGAGTGTTTAAACTGAACATCTGCAACAGGTAGCAATTACGCTGAATGAGGGATCGTTTTAAAATGAGTAAATCAGGGCCTAATCCAGAACCTGTGAGCACTAGGGAAAAGATCCTGTTGTCTTTAATAGGCTTTGGATCAGCTCAGGGAATACTCTTAGAGTTGTCTTTTTTGTACCTACACCCACGTACGCAAAGGCTTCGTTTTGCAATGAAACTGCGCAAAACCTCCTAGAATGACGCTCACTCAGTTATGTGCTGTTAATGTCATTATAGTTGGAGCGACGTTGCTTCTTAGGAAGCTGAAAAGAATGAAATCATGAAGAGTACACAGCACTTCCACTGTATTTTCACCTTTTTAGATCAGTATAATATTATATATACATTATAGTAGAATAAAAAAGACACCCCAGTACAGTAATGCATACTAACTAGCTACTTTTCTTTCAGAAATCTTCTTGACATACTCATTTCTTGAAGTTCATAAGGTATCTGTGAAGTCTTGAGAGCAGAATGCTTTAAAAGCAAATTGTGCTTTTCTCTACTGACTGGGGATTCTGCTTCATAGATTGGGAAGTAATCATCACCAGAAGTACTTTGGCTTATTCTTTCACATATTGTTGGGGTTTTACTACGAAGGATATCCATAATAATCAGACAGTGGTCTAATTAAACAAGCAGTTTATTCCTTCAGTTGTCTTCAGTGACTGTGCTGACAAAGGTAGAGGCAAAAGGGAGACGAACAGCAGAAGGACAGTCAGTTCAGGGAGGCGGACACAGAGAATATCCCTGTGAAAATGCACAGACCAAGATATTAAACTCTAATAGCTTACTTTGGTGGAGTAAATTCATGCTGGCAGAATTTTAAAAATGCCCATACTATGAGAACCTATGAAAACCTTTCCAAATGATGTATTACTCACCCTGTATATTCTCAGAGCTCCAGCGCTGGCTCATTTGCATTTTGATGTTGCCTTCTACCAGTTATTAGCAGAAGATTGAGATGAGTGGAAAACAAACCTTATTCGTTATCAATTATCTGTTCTGTTCCAGTTTTATGGAATCAAATGTTTCTCTCCTGTTCTGGATATTTGCAATTGCCAAAATGCCAGAATTAAGCAAGGAACAACAGGGCATCAGTTTCCCATGGAGTACACTGTAGGACCTGTCACAGTTTGCAAGCTCCCTATCTAATAGATTTAAAATTAAAAAAAAAAAAAAATAGGGCAAACCATTTGTTTCTGCATTATTTTCTTTAAGTTTACCTTTCAGTTCTCTCACTTCAGTTTCTTAATTTAAAACAGCATATATAAAGAGTATACAGTGGAAAGGGACAAGAAAAGTTGCCAAAAGCCAGGCATGGAAGGAGCTGACAACTTTAAATAATCTCTCCCAGCCCTCCCAGCTGAATGAGTGCGGGTTGACATGCTGTCAGCTTCAGTTCCTACAGAAAAATCCTACTCTCACTCATACTTGTTCAACGGAGAAAAGAATTTGGCCCACTTTCTGACATTCATCTTCTCATTTCCATCACACTGCAGAAGCTCACCTGCCTATGAAAAGACACATGGCGTGATTGTTTTTTTCTTTCTTACACCGCTGTAGAAGGAAGTCTGCTGAATTCAAAGGGATTAAACTGCTGTAAAATCAAATTAAGATCCCAGTTAGACCGTAGACATTTGAATTGTTTCCAGTCTCAGGATTTGGCTGTATAGGGCAGTTCTAACAAAACTTTTCTTTTTTTTTCTTTTTTTACCTCTTTTTTTTTTTTTGCTCTGATTTGAGATAATGCAGTATCTTTGGTATTTCAGGAAAATATGTAGGAAGGAAAACTGCTCCTGGTGCAGCTTTAGTATTAAGGCATAGCGAGGAAAGCAGTAGGAGAAAATCTCAGCCTAAGGACACATGAGGATGCAGGGGAGCTTCGTGCCAGATGTCTCGTTGGCCACTCAGCCCTGTTACAAAGAGCAGTAGCCATTCATAGTTCTTGTACAGGCCATGTAAGAGCGAAAGCAATGCCTCTGCCTTTATCCTTACCCATTCCCCTGAAAAACTCCAGGAGAAATTGTTTTTCAATAATGATGCTCTGGATCACTGTGCCATGTGTTGATATTTGTGATATTTTGGAGAAGGCTGACACAGGTAAAATTAGGTTTTTTAGAGTTAGGGATTGGTCATAACCCTGAACATGGAGATTTTATCATCTTTCATAACCTTTTAGTATTAAGTACATAAAACCTAATAAGCTGTGCATAATAGTTCTCCATTTGACGTTCAGGCTCTTGGAAGCTCCTGATCTTGTCTTTCACATCTTCCTATACCGAAGCAGTTCATCATATTTTTGCAGACAGCACTAAAAGCATTTCCTTCAATTAGCTCAGAGTTTCCCCACCTTCAGTTGCATTGAGCATCTTCTGTCTTCTTGTTCTGGAATCAGTTGCCTGGAAGCAGAAGCTCCCCATCCATCTTTTCTATACCATTCATTGTTTCATAAACATTTGTCAAGCACTTAAAATACCCTGGTCTCTTCAGTCTCTCCTTGTGAATGCTATTCCATGTTTAAGCTCTAATCATTCAAGCTGGTTTGATGCTTGAGAGCTGGTTTTGTGCTGGTGTGATCATTGCTTTACAGAGTATTCTAGGCCGTGCCATCAGTTCATGTTATGTGCTGTACTCTGATAATTTCCAACCTGTTCCTTATGGAGCCAAGCCTACTGTTAACTTTTTAGTGGTGAATGTATATTGAACAGATGTTTGCTTACAGTGTTCTCCAGATCTATTGTCCTGAGCTGATAAAGTTAATTTAGAGCTTTATAGGGTATGCAAATAGTACAAGTATTTCCATCCATCCTGCTGGCTTTCTGTTCATCAGCAGAGCATGATTGCAGATTAAGAAGATGACATTGTGTCAAATCTGTGCTTCTACCTGCCTAGCACTAGAAGCTGGTCAGAAGAAGGTTAAAAGCACAAGTGGGAAACTTGTGTTTGCCTCTTGAGATGCCCAGTTTCCAGTTAGCATAATTTAAAGTGGTTTCAGAGATGGTCTAGATCTGCTTCTCAGAGCCTGAATGGAAAGGTTATAGTAGCCTAGGAACTCTGGACTGCAGCATGCTGTGTCCATGCTTTCCTATCTCTGTCTCAGTGCTTAGGCATGGGATCCTAAGTTAAATGTACGTAACATAAGGATTTCTTATGTGAAAGAAATTTCTTATGTTACTTATTTAGAATATAAAATCATAGCCTAATTAAGGAAGTCTGGAGATCATCTGGTTAGCCTTTGCTGAAAGCAGGGCCAGCTTCCAAGTAGGATCTAACTTCAAGTTTGGATTAAGTTGTTCAGGGTCGCATCTAGGTTAGACTTGCCTTTTTTCATTCCCATGTGTAAGGCTGATATAGGTGAAACCCAGCTAGCCTAGGAGGTTTGCACAGGTGGGAAGACCTGCTGGACTCTGGTATACAGTATAAGTATTTTGGGCAACCTTTGGTCTTTAAGCGGTGTATGGGTCTGGAAGCAGCCATGGTAGAGGGAGGTCTGCTAGCTAATGTGAATCATCACTGTGGAAGAAATGAGCTAATAGGTAGGCTGCTGAAATCACCTGCTAGGTTATTATAGGATTCAGCCATTCATATATAGATACAATATATGTGTATGCATACATATATGTAAGTATGCATATATATATCTACATGGCCTGCACCTGACCTTATCCCAGGGCTTGCTTGCTCTTGGCTCTCTGAGGTTTGTGTCTACAAGATTTCAGTTCTCTGAAGATGTTGGTATGTAACTGGCTGTACTTGTAAAGCAGGCATTAAAAAAAAGTGTTCATTAAATAGCAGTTATGGACCCATCTTTCAGCATAAACACCAGGACTTTGAACTTATTATAACAGTATTAGATAGCTTCCAATTTAGTTTTAGAAAGTAAAGTAAAACTGGCAGATGAACCACAGCCACTGCAAAATGATAGGTGGAAAAACTGATCAAAGGAAATAGGATTGACTTTGAAAGAAAAGTTGCAAAAAGCATGAAAAGTTAGGTTTTCAATATATTTTATTCAAATTACCTTGAGAAAGGAGGCTTGTTTTCCTGCTGTTGTAGTTCGTCAGTGTGCTCTGAAGCAACTGTGCAAGGTACCCACCAACTTATCTTGTGTAGCCTCATATCCAACATTCTATGATTTTTGTTTAAAGACAGAAAGAATTAAATGAGTTTTAAAATGCCAGCATTAGAAACTGCAGAACAGACCAGTTTATTCAGGGAAATACCATTACTCTACCAAGGAGTATTATATAGCTCTGACTTGGGCCTCACAGTGTACCCAATTCATGTAAACCAGTGCTGGTTTTTGATGGTGGTTTCCAAAGGTGCTTGGAGTTTGAAAGTTGAGCTCCAAAAATAATTACTACAACCTGCTTTCCACCTTGATTTCTCCCCAGTATTCACTTACAGAGGGAAGGATTTGAGTCAGAGTAAAGCTGACCCAATAAAATTGGCTCTGTAAATCACTCTGCTGTCTTGCCTGCCAAGTTCAAGTTTTTTGCTGAATAATAGTCTCTAATTCTTAATTTTATTTTTAAAAAAGTGCATAAAATTTATGCCAAATCAGTGCTTTCTGCTTGAACTCCAGCAGTCCAGAAACAATAGATCTGAATGGATGACCAGTCCTTACAAAATTCTAAAGGTTAATTCTGTAGTCTTAATGATGGCAGAATAGATGATAGTTGCTCATGTTTAGGATCTTAAGACACAAGATACAATCAAGTTGATTATTTCATAAAAGATGTTGTAGTGCTACTGACATCTTATTATTATGCTGCCTGTTCTTCATGGGGAGATATGACTTTATGTGAAAACTTTGCTTCTCTTGGTCTCTCCATACATAGGAACTGTTGACTGAATCACTGTTCCTTAAAAAAAAATGAATGCCCAGACTTTTGCAGACTTCCCAAAAAATGGAGTTGAATTTGTTCGCTTCAAGGTAACTCTAAAATAAATCCCAGTAGTGAGACTAATGATGATCAAGCAGGAGAATTAGGCCCTCACTGCTGCTGGTCTATGGTTCTGCAATGTCTGAGGGTGAGAGGGGCAGGTCGGTCCCCTCAGGTGTCCAGTCGTTGGTACATCTGCTGAGACCACCAGTAAAGCAGGTGGATGTTTGATGGTGCTCATCCAGGAGCAAACGCCCTGGGGCTGCTGAACTGTCTTTACCTGTCTTTAAAAGAAGCTGAATTCACCCCCATTTCCAAATAATGCTGCTTAAGTGTTCTCTGACCAACTTGCTTCCACCCCTCCTGAAATTCTGGGTGCTGCAGAGGATTTCAGCACAGAGCGGCACTCCTTCCCACACAAGAGGTGTCCCTTTTGTGTCCCAGCATCTAATGCAGCTTTGTGCACTTCTCTCTTCTGCTTCCTTGTAGGGCGAGACGGCTGGGTTTTCTTGGGCAGCGCTCGGCAGTAAATTCAGGTCTCTGCTCGCAGCAGAACCGAGGGAAGATTTGTGACAGATGGGGCTAAGTCACAAACTTGCAGCCTCAGGCAGAATTGTGGAAGTTTCCAGAGTGTGCCCATATTTACCTGATCAGAGAGAAAAGAAAATCTGCAGAGGAAGCCGAGCCTGGCTGCTTGTCATAGCTGACACAGAGCCATCTGCCACAAACCTGTGGCGGCTTCAGATCTCCAATCCCTGCCACCACCCCAGCTCAAATTAAATACAGATTCTTAGAGATGTTATGATGGTTACACATGTCCTCGGCATCACATGCAGGAGACTGTTCAAAAAAAATATGTGGCCTGTTGTGTAACCGCACTCATGTATCCCATATGTGGTGCCACATTGAATTTCCGGTTGAATCTGTTTTTATCCTTTGTACTGGATGACATGGTGCCTGAATTCTTTCTTTTTGCCGACACGATGGCAGCCAAGCTGCAGCTTCAAACGCTCACACTTGGCTGAGTTTCTACCTAGGTTGCCAGGTTATCATTGGAGCCTTATTGTGTCCTCAAAGGGCCACAGGGCCTGAAAGGAGGATCCGAATGCTGCCGGACTAATTGGGCAGCCGTGTCCGGGTTGTTTGGAGGCAAAGGGCTGCTTTAGCACTCTTTTTTTTTTCCTTTTCTCTCTATTTTTTTTTTTCCCAAATTAATGGCTCTCTGGCACAGGGGTTTTTAAGTGAAGGTATTAATAAGGGGTCTGGCAGGTAATCCCATGATTCATGGAGTTACATTTGCATTTAATTAATCTTAAAGAAAGCTGAAAGATAAACAGCTGTAATTCAGGCTAGCATGGGAAATATGCTACATGGTGCCATCTATCCGATTAAATGAAAGCCAAGACACTTGTTTTATTTCTCTCAAGGATGGAGAACAAACAGATAACAATCAAAATACTTCCAATAAAAACCAGTAGTTTAAATGTAATGGCAGTTCATCAAGAATCTTTGCATCCAGTTGCAAATGCAGTCTTTTAAAGATAAATCACTTATGATTCCAGCAGTCAAGCTGGTATATTTGTTGATGTAAAATGTTTTGAAGATGTAGATTGTACAATAAATTTTTAATAAAGTGCCCACTGCAATTTTTAATTAGCATATCTTATTCATGTATAAGTGTGTACATCTATCTGTATGTTTATCACTATGCATATCCTTGTGTCAGAGTCAATGAATGCAATTGTGTCTTTATCTGATGAAGTAGAATCTGTTTTGCAAGTGATAATAAAACGTTACGACAGTACCAAGATTTCCAACTCTGCTCGGGGAAGAAGCAAGAAGGCGGCTCTTGGTAAAGCATTACATTGTGAAGCCTGGGAAGACATCTCTTTGTAGACAGGTATGGTTTCAGCTTCCCTCGTATCAGGCAGGGAGAGGAAGTGCCTCTCCTCATCCCGTCAGGCTGTCACCCAGCAGTGGACACCAGCATCTTTCATTTGCCTGAGCACTGTCCACACCAGGTGACAGGCATGAGTTGGCTCTCTCTGCACACGTGCTGTCTTGTCTTCTGATGCCATTAAGATGCTGAAATGGCCTTTTTCAGCATGAGAGCGTGCATACAGTACCTCTCTTTAAAATTACTACATTAAACAATAAAAAAAAAAACCAAACATAAGGGAGATCCAACGGTAAGTGTTTAAATATTTTCCTAGCATTGCAGAGTTGTCATTTTGCTATGGTCATCTGTCCTGTATAATGGTTCCTCCTCATTTCTGCTCAAGCAAAACCCAGCTTGGCTGTAGGCATTTAACATGGTTGAGCAGAAGTGGTCTTCTCAGCGTGCGTAAGTTTGGTGGTCATTTTTGATACAACCAAGTAACAGGACTGCCTTGCATTCTTACCAGACTGCCTTTGTCTTGACAGAGTATCTCATGAATGCTCACTGGTGTTATCACACCTTGCATCAGCAAGAGCAATTTGGAGATTTTTTTGTGTCTTTACTGATTGTGAAACTGAGGCATGGTACAATTAAAGCAAATCGGTTCAAGTTTCATGGTGAGTCAGTCTCCAAACCAATAAAAGGGAAAAAGTAGATGCTGTAACACTGCACTAGGGCTTGTGGTGTACAGACGCTGTACACCATAGCTCTGTGGTTTTGAGCTGAAGACTGCTGCTGTCCTCAGTGCACACCCTGATAAGGCCCATGGCCAAAGGAGTCTTGCCCAGCTCCTTGGTGAGGTGCGGCTCTGCCTTGCTTTACTTACTGATCGCTGATACTTGTTCTGGTAAGCAAGGGTTCATCTGGATGGAAAATTTTCCCTGCAAGTTACAAACCCTTGCAAAAAATATAATAGGAAAGCTGCAAGAATTTTTAATTGCAGGTGACAAATAGCAGTACTGCTTATCTTCTGGTATTCCTTTAGATTCTCAGCGAAGAATCGCAGCTGCTCTAGGGCAAGGATAAAAATGTCCTTCCTGCTCCAAGGACCTTCAGGATGGCCTGGCCTTTCAAAGTCCTCAGGAGGTTGATGTGGGTCTTCCAGGTAGTTGGAGGTGATACTTCCCCGAGGCAGCCTTCCTCCCACCAGCCCACTGGAGACTGAAACAACCTGAAGAAGTTTTGCCTCACAGTTTCTGAAGATCAAATGAGACAGCCACTAGCTGCTGCTTCATTTAAAGCCTTCACTTCAAAAGGTCAGACAGACAAATGAGGATCTCTGTCCTGTTGTTCCTACGCACATGAGTAAGCGATGAATGTAGAGACCTGATCTTATGAGTAAAATGAGAGATCTTGACTTACTTTCGTATTTGTTGATGTTTCATATGCACTGACACAGCAACTGCAGGTGTTTTGATACAAGTTTTAGCACAGAGTGAAAGCCGGCTGGGTTTTCCCAGCTCTTGCCAGACTCAGCAGGCAGCACTCTGACCAGACAGCTCCTTGCCTCCTGCTTCAGTAACAGGCCAGGCACCTAATCCTACAATCCTTTTGTCTTAGTATTCGAGATCACAGGAAACAAGGGTTTATTCCACATGAGGATTGTCTTTTCCCATATAATAGAAAATAAAATCCTAAAATAACTAGGGAATTTTGTAGCAAAGCTTTCCAGCAGTCTCAGCCCCGCTCTGGTCATGCTGCAGGCACCACGAGGAGCCGCGGTACAGACCAGCTTCCATCCGTGTTCACAGCATTGAGACCTCTGACTTGGCTCAAAGCTGTTCTGAATTAGGAGGCTAGATTTTTCTAATTGCATTTTTAAAGACCGAGCCAGCAGTTCATTAGAAATCATGGAGCAAATTCTGCTTCTCTATTACACCAATATAAATCTTGAATGAATTTATATCGGGATAACTGGGAGGGTAGAATGTACCTCCCATCTTGTTCCTCAGATTATTAAAAGTTAAAGGGCCTTGAAAATTAAATTCACCTTTCCCTGTTCAAGCTGTTTATTCTGGTTTTTATTCCAGTAAGGACAGTTGAAATGAATTAGCCAGTCTCATTTCTGTTCATAGTCACTTTTAAGTTTGTTTCTCATGTACTAGCCCAAGACTAGTTTGTGTGGAAAAGACCGGAGGGCATTTTCTTTCAAACAAATTGTTTTAATGGGAATAATTTCCTAGAAGATTATATTAAAACCTTTCCATGAATCCTTGATTTTGTGAAAAAATATTTTCCTTTTATATCTTCTTGATTTGGGGGACTTCACAGTTCTTTATTTGCAGATGTAAATGAGCACCTTAATGAAGGGCCTTGAGAATTTTACCTTCTAATAGGCTAACCCTTATTTAACTGAAATACTTTTAAAATTATTCGGGCTGCTAAGCGAGGCTTCATCTTGCAGGAAAATTTTGCCTGTGAATTACAAACCCTTGCAAATAAGGTTTTAGAATAGAAACGCTGTCAGCACTTTAATTGCAGGGTAATAAATAGCAATGCTGCGTTATCTTCTGGTATTTCTTTACGTTTTTGGCGAATATACACAGCTGTTGCTGGAAACTGATAATCAAGTGCTCTGTAACTGTGGAACAACTTATCGCCCACCCTCCGCAGGAGCAGTGAGCGCTGGACGGGAAGAGGTGGCGGGAAGCAGCCGCGGGAGAGCAGGGAAGCGGAGCTCGGGGACGCGAGAATGCAAGGATACGGGAGCGCAAGGAAGCGGGAACGCAGGAATGTGTAATAGGGATGCGGGGCGCAGGGATGCGGGAGCGCAAGGAAGGGGAGCGCAGGGATGCGGGAGCGCAGGGAAGCGGGGCGCAAGGAAGTGGGAAGCAGTGATGCAGAGAGCAGGGTTGCAGAGCGCAGGGAAGTCGGAGGGCAAGAAAGCGGAGCGCAGGGATGCGGAGAGCAGGGTTGCAGTAGGGCAGGGATGTGGATCGCAGAGAAGCGACGGGGACCGGGGGAGGCCAGGTCCGGCCCGAAGAGTTGTCCGGAGCGCATCTTATACGGGGGGGATCGGGATATTGGCACCGAATATCTCACAACCGGAAAGCTCTTTCCATCCCGGCCGCCGGGGCGAGGCCGAGGGGGTGGAGGTGAGGGCAGAGAAGGAATCCAGGTTTACACGGGGCCAGAGGCAGCTAAAGCAAAAATAATTAAAATAATTACCAATATTAGTGCTAAAGGAGCAGCGGGCGCTCCGAAGCCGGGGGAGATCAGCGTGGGGGCAGCCCCGCTCAGCGCCTCTCCGCGCTTCTCTGTTCCGCGGGTTGAAGCAGAGGCTAGCTCCCTCCATGGCCAACCGCACAGCTAAGAGGGGGACAGCGCCGGCCGCCGTCGGGGGAGGAGAGCTGCCCGGCAGTTTTTATTATCAACGCTATTGATAATAAAAGTGTTATTTTGAAATAAGATTCTTTTGTAACATTTCTATCTACGGCCGGCAAAGACGCTACCCGTACGGGGGGGGGGGGGGGGGGGGGGGGGGGGGGGGGGGGGGGGGGGGGGGGGGGGGGGGGG
>JBCJKH010016821.1:0-11720 GCA_039877255.1 Loriculus beryllinus
TCAAGGCCAGGTTGGATGGGGCTTGGAGCAACCTGGTCTAGTGGAAGGTGTCCCTGCCCATGGCAGGGGGCTGGAACTGGAAGAGCTTTAAGGTCCCTTCTAACCCACACCATTCCATGATTCTATGATTCACTTGAAGCTGTAATCAGTGCACAGTACTGGAAAGTCTTAGGAACACGCTTCCTGAACTAAGCCTATGTCCAGGAATGCAGTGGTATCACCTCTTTCACTGTGCAACACTGAGGAGATAATTGCCATTTAAACCTTACTATGGTGACTTCAGGGCATTGGAAGGAGGAGAATGGACCTGCAAGGAGTCCATTTCCCCTGTGCTTGGTGACCCACTTCTAGAGGTGGTAGAAAGCTGCAGCTCTGCAGGTTTTGCAGCTCATGAGCCTGGGCAGAGCAATGCTACAGAAACTTGCAGCATCTCCCATGGGTGGGTGGGTGGTGCTCACTCTGGGAGCTGCAGCTCTAGCACAGGTGAGAACATCAAAGTCACTGGAGTTTTCTTCCAGGAGAACTTCACGAGGACCACATCCCCTCCGAGTCATACCTCTGCACAGCTTTCCCAGAGGTTGAAAACAGCAAACCCCATATTTGCTTCTCAGACCCCTCCCCTTGAAGGTTTATGGCTGTGGTTGGCCAATTTTGTCCTAAGATCAGGTTCCTTTCCTAATATAGACAAACCCTAAGGGGATGAGAATTAGACCATACCACCAGTGAACAATAAAGCACTGCCTTCAACATTTCTTCCATTCCACATGTGAGGAGGGATGGGGTGTTCGGAGATCAAACAACTCCAAAAAAGAAAAGTTTGTTAGCTCCAGCTAACAAGCCTATTCATTTGCAAGCAAAATTTGAAACAGAAGGGGAAAAAAGTCCTGATGTTGATCATACAACAAAAGGACAAATCTGGCAAGGAATGAAAATTAGTGATATTACAAAGAATGGAGAGTTAAAACAAAATTCTCTGAAAGAATTATTTTTTACTAATACGAGTGGGTTTGGCACTAGGCTTATTTGTGTTAAGCTCTTCAATTAGAGAGGCTGAGTTCTCGGTCTTCAGTGCACAGGGATGGACAGGACCATCTGATTTGAGCTCGTCACACAGAGTCATCAGCCTCTTCGTCAATTGTTCCACCTCATCTTTCTAATTGTTCTGATGTTCTAATGATACAATAATAAGAATGATCTTTTCTGTTTCTAGATGCCATTCACTCTCTGGTAATTAGCAAATAACTTGACTACATATATTTTAATCTGTTGGTAATCCTTTTTCTTTTAAATTTTCCTAAGCCCTCATTGGTAGGTTTTAGACTTACAATCTTATACAGGTTGACTATTGCATCTGTTTTCATTTATACAACCAGAAAAAAGGTGAGAGTATTTTGTGCCCATCCACTCTGATGGATGTATATGGTCAATTAGAAAGGAGACCCTCAATCACTTGCCAAAATTCTCTAGATCAATAATCTGTGAGTGAAAAGGATTTGTATATTTGATATAATTGTGTAAATACAACTTCAAAGTAAATGTTCTTTAGGTTTTTGTAGCAGGGTTTGATTTTGTTTTCCTCCATAATTTTTGACCTGGAATGGCAGATATCAAAGTTTGAAGAGAAGAGTTAATACACATAAACTGACAGAGAGTTGCAGCTGCTAATGTACCTCTCTGCCAGAGAATCTCCATGGAGGTTTACATCTTCTGTCTTGGTGTACTTTAACATTGAATAAATCAAAACCAAAACAAATCAAAACATAAATCAAACCAAACAAAAAAAAACCCAACCCAACCAAACCCAAACACCAAAACCCACTAAAATAGTCAGAGGCCTTAAGTGACCCTAGTTCCAAATGTGTCAACAGAAAATCCAGCACCATTAACTGTGAGAAGCCACATCTTAAAGGTTTGATGCTCGTTACCTTCATTCTTTGATTTGCATAGGAAACTTGCCTCCCCTATTTTTTGCAGAGCTGCTATTTATTACGGAGGTATCTTATCCCAGTTTAGTGTCAGCAAGGCGTACTGTTGGCTGTTTATCTGCTTCATACACAGCTGAAGGTCTCACATCTTTGATGCTTTGGCATCGTGCTCCTCTATGCTTAGCAGACCAGTGCTGAGGCTCCCACACAGTACACTGGAGGGAGCTGCATGCTGAGAAGCCAGAAGTCTTACATCGTGTTTCACAGAGCACAAGATATGAAAAAATGCAGTCTTTATGGTGATGTTTACTCTCTTCACAGTGAGAAAAAGCTTTCCTGCTACACAGCCTCACATATGCACTGTCCCTTCCCCATACGTGCCCATTGCACACAGACTGCGGCTGAAGCCTGGTATTCCTCTCAGACTGCAGAACACTGTTGCTCCCGTCCTTCAGACCAGGTGATACGCTTGCCTCAATTAAATCTCTGGCCTCTGTGAAATGTCTTTCTCTCCTTCCCCCTCTTTTCCATGCCATTTTGTGCTGTTTCTTTAAAAGGTGACACAGGCCCATCAGGGAATTTCCTTCTCACTTTTTACACTAATATTTCCAGATGGTGGAACATGGGGTGTTCATCTTCTTTCCTCAGCCATTTCAAGGTTTATTGACTGTGTAGGAGATGAAAGTTGCACAGCAGGCTCTTGGAGTTGAAAGCTATTTGTTTACCCTTTGATCAGAGCCAAATACTTTTATACCAGATAAAATGTATCATCAGGCCAATACTCTGAGCAGGTTTCCATGCAGCAGCAGCATACCCCACTACTTCCCTCTCCTTCTGTCCCTTTGTATCATGCAGACCAGGCACTTACCCAGCTAAGGAGAGCACCACTGTCCTCTAACCCTGTCACAGACCTAATTAAGGCCTGAAACAAGGTTTATCTGATTTCATTTTTTCTGTCTAGGAGTGCAAACCCAGAGCTTGTCACCCAGAGCTTCCTATTCTTAAGTAATTTGACATCCTTGTTTCCTTGCAACCCATTGGGTCACCTTTCTTCAGTGGTGTGCCACATGCAGGAGTGTTTGAAGAAAAGGAGCCTTAGGAGAGAGGCACCCCTTTAGTATGGCGTTTAGGCCCATGAATGCTGCTCAGCTCTGTTTTGATGTCTCAAGAAAGAAACAGAAGATTCCTGGAACTATTTGGAGTCCTTATTCTGGGTCCTCCACCATGACAGCAGGTCAATAAACAGAAGTTAAACTTCATAGAGGAACCATTCCTACCAAAGAGCTGATATTATCCTTCATATGGTGACATCTGATGACACTGAGACATGCGATAAAGCTCACTTGCTAATACCAGATTTTATGCTGCCTGCCACAACAACAGTGAGCTTTTCAAAAGGTTCCTGCAGCAAGGCTGATTTTCCATCTGGAGTACAAATTACTGCCTACGTATTAGGGAGCTGCCATTCCAAACGGTGTCCGGAAGTTTAGACATTGTAAACCAAATTAGCTGAGCTTAGTGATCTGGGGGATTTGGATTCTAAGAAGCTTTACCACTTTTCGAACACTTGTAATCAAATGGTTGGCTTCGTAGACTTGATTAAAATAGTAATGCTTACTCTTTCAAAGGCTAATTTCTCCCACTTTAATACCCAGTCAATTTCTTGGTTTATGCGCCTGCTTAAATTCCACACACCACACCTCCCCTCCCCAAATAATATATATATTCTTGTGTTTGCCAGGTTAAAAATTGCATGTGGTTAAGCAGTTGTGCAATTCATACTTTCATTACAGAACTAAGTATGTTATAAATCATATCTGCCAGATATCCTATAGAAGACAAAGATTTGGGTTTTGAATTGAGTAAAAGCTGTAAGATCTTCTGGTAGTTCCTCACCAAAACGGTAAGCTACAAAAGTAAGCTACAACATGTTTGTTACTACTGGAACTCCATTTCAGCAGGATTTGAGACAGACCATAAGAGCTGAGGAAGGATTCATTTCTGGCTATTGGTTAACAGCAAGCATTGTTGTATTCCCACCAATGGGGCAGGCAGACTGCGCGCATACAGGAGGAGGTGTGTCCACATCCTCTTACCAAACACCACCATTCCCCACTGAGACTCCTGCCCTCATGGTTTCACTTACCTCTTCACCTTCTTCCCACATTGTACATTTGGGTTCTCCTTTATGCCCTTACCTCACCTTCTAATACAGACTTTACCTCACCAAAATCACCCTCACCCTGACCTCGCCCGTTCCCACTGTCTCAGGAAGAAGTGCATGGCTCAGGATCCAGTGGGGTTCTGCAGCCAAGCGAGGTGCGTATCTGTACATGGGCCAGCCACTTGGCATGCAAACAGTCCAGGGAGATGCCTCCACCCGGGCTGTGAGATGGTAATTATCCTCTGGCTCACCTGAGCTCTTGCGCTTTAGTAAAGGTGGTAGCTGCTCACAACCTATCCTCCTTTGAAGTGGCTCACAGAGCACCAATGACACAGTTCAGCAGCATCTGAACTAAGTAATTGCTATTTACTTAGGCTAATAAATGACCAGGGACTTTTGTGTCAACCTCTGCTTTCAAATCAATCCCACAAAATATTGCAATTCTTTTTCATGATGAAGACTTTAAAAAGAGCAGAACACGGGCAGGATTTTGGGTTAAGATGCATTAGGTTTATGTAGGGGACTGCCCACTTTTGTCTGGGTTTTTCTTTTAAAGCTTTTCTGCTGATGTGCTCCAGATTCTCTGAGGGGGTGTCAAAGCGATTTGGTCATTCAGAGAGAACCTCATCTTTCCTTATCTTTTTCTCAATTTCTTTACCCCTAAAGGAGACAAAAGTTTTCGGGGGAGTTGCCTCTGCATTACAGTGCTGGTGTGTGGCTGTCCCTCTACTCCATGGCATGAAAATGCTCCTTAACATGGGACACACTTAAGACTGGAAGAAATTCCTTACTGTGAGAGTGGGGAGGCACTAGAACAGGCTGCCCAAAGAAGCTGTGAATGGTCTACCCCTGTCAGTATTCAAGACCAAGTTGGACAGTGCCTTCAGCAACCTGGTCTAGTGTGAGGTGGTCCTGCCTGTGGCAGGAGAGTTGGAACTAGATCCTAAGGTCCTTTCCGACGCAAACCATTCTATGATTCTAAGCCATTCTAAGATTTGGCTGCACAGTGTGCTGGGACATCCGGACTAGGTAGTGCTTTGCCAAGATGGGTTGAACCAGATGACCCCTGAGATCCCTTCCAACCTTGCATTCCATGATTCTGTGATGGGTAAGCCATTGCACACGTGCCATTCAATTGAACATGGAGTGTCACACACACATACATGCGTTGTTTTCAGTTACCAAACTCCTGCTTCTTTTGTTAATTAAATCTATAGAATTAGCTGTCTCGTCAGTGCTGACTACTGCACACCAGCATCAATCCTTGCATCACTTTGAAACCAAAGCAGAAGAGAAGGCTGCGTGGAGACCTCATAGCAGCCTCCCAGTATCTGAAGGGGGCCTATAGGGATTCAGGGGAGGGACTCTTCATTAGGAACTGTAGTGACAGGACAGAGGGTAATGGGTTTAAACTCAAACATGGGAAATTCAGGTTAGATATAAGGAAGAAATTCTTTACTGTTAGGGTGGTGAGGCACTGGAATGGGTTTCCCAGGGAGGTTGTGAATGCTCCACCCCTGGCAGTGTTCAAGGCCAGGTTGGACAGAGCCGTGGGTGGCATGGTTTAGTGTGAGGTGTCCCTGCTTATGGCAGGGGGGTTGGAACCGGGTGATCTTAAGGTCCTTTCCAACCCAAACCGTTCTGTGATTCTACGATATGAAAGGTGTGATGCACTTCTACTTGGACCTATAAAGTGTCCCATAGTTTTTTCATAGCTGACCTGAAACTGAATTAAAAAAAAAAAATAAAAATACAGATTTGTGACTTCCTGTACCTACTGGTTAAATAACCATAATAAGTCCTGTATGGGATGGCTTAACAAACGAAAACTGGAACACAACTGAAAAATAGCGGGTCCTAAAATCAAAGGCTCTGATTCCTCCCCAAATGTTCAGCATCTGGGGGGGGAATGGCAAGGCTGGTTGGAAGCAGAAATTGCTTTGCAGGAGATGGAATTATTGTTTGAACAGAATAATCATTGCTGAAAGATTTCATATTGAGCCTCCAGATGATTCAAAGCCAAAACCAGATGAAATGCATAGAGATTGCAGAACACTTACATTCCTTGGTGTTAGGAGGCGCCAGCAAGCATGAGTAGCAAACCATCCCGTATATGTTTCGAGGTCTGTTTTCCAGCATGTAGTAACTGAAATGGAGGGCAAGATGAGGCAAAACAGTGTAAATTAATATGCTACAACAGAGCATGGTTCATCAGCAACCAATTACACTGAGATAAAATCACTAAAAAAAACTTCTAAAAGCAATCTGATGCAAAGATGAGTCTTTTTATTTTTTTTTAAGCTGCCTGAATAGAGACAGTGTTTCTCTTCTTCCTTTCCTCCTAAAATGCAATTAATCAACCATCAAGCCTACATGCCAAGAAGTAGTATCATTGCCTAAACCAACATTATACTCCCTGCTGAGTTCAAGCTGCAGTTTACAGCATGCCCTGAAATAAGACTTTTCAAAGCAAGGGAATGCTATTTTTTGAAGCAGTAATCTTTCAGGCAAGATCACCAGTTGGATGTGGTTGGCTAATTTTCTTCACAATCACCATAAGAATAGTTACCTTAATGCTAGAACCAAATCTGAGCCAAATCAGAATAAAAAAAATACAGCAAAACCCACCACACTTACAGGGAAAGACAGATTAGGTTTTACAGCTTTTGGGTTTATTTTAGTTCCTTGCACTATAGTTTATAAGTTAGTTCCTGATAGTGGGATTAAAGATTGAAAGAAAGGTTTTCATGATTTGAACTTTTGGGCTGCTAATAAAGTTAGTGCTGAAACAAGGTAATTGGTTATATAAGAATTGGATCCACAGGAAAGCTAAAGAGTAAATTACATTAAAATCATACATGGATGGTGTTACGGATATGTCTTTATAAATCACTTGTAAATCACTACAAATTTTAATGAAGAAATTAATAAATTCATAATCCATTTATGCAGAAAAGTACTCAACATGATAAACACTTTACACAATGGGGAATCTGTTTTCTGCGCTTGCATACTTGTCTATGCAAGTGCAGGATGTTTTTTCTGGAAAACGTATGCATTTTTAAGAAATTACTGCTGAAACTGTCCATCAAAATCAGTTTGTCATTAATGAATGCCCCAGCCTACAAGTAAGGGATAAAGGTCCAGGAAGTGGAGTACACTGAGATACAAGAGGGTGACAGGGGCTGGAGGTACCTCAGAGAGCTTGTAAACTGAGCATGGTTCCTCCTTTATTTCTCTGGTTTTAAAAGATTCAAAGATTCACCCTCATTTTTCCCTTCAATGTTTCTTGTGCACTATTTGCCAATCTACCCTTCCCTCAGGAGTAAAACTTCATCTTTCCTCTCTTAAGGGGTCTGTGTAACTTTAGATGGTGAAATAGTTAATAAATAAGCAGGAAGTGTCTGCCAAAGCACAAAAAAAGAAAGAAAAAGAAGGGTGGCAGGCCAAAGATACTTATAAATCTGTAAAGAAAAATACAGGACAGGGAGGATCCACGGTCTAACAGCCACAGTGGTTTAGGAAAGACAAACAACCCTTCTGACAGTTAATTAAACCAAGCTGGTGGAATATTCCTCAGTTTTCGCCACAATGCAGAATGATGGAGGACGTGTAAAGAAAACTGAAGAAGATGCTCGTGGCAAGCAACTGTTCATTCATATGAGAAGTAAGCTCTGCAACTGCAAACATTAATGATTCACCCCTATGTAGAACCGACAACATATTTGTGTTTCTGGCTGCTTTGCACTGCACCAAATACTAAAGGCAGTGTTGGAAATATCCAATCCCTTTGCATCACTAACCACAGAGAAGAAGCGACACAGTAATGAAATAATGAATTTTCATGGTGTTACTCTTCCACCTTTTTCTTGAAAAGGGGAAGCATCAGTAGCAGAGGCATCTCTGAATACATTTTAAAAGAAAATTTTCCCTTTTCAATTCCAGAGACTTGCTCCAAGCTGAAAATATGTTCTGGGACAACATGAGGGGTATGTATCATGTATACTTGGCCTGTTCTTACTCCTCTGTGGGTTTCCACTTAGGACTGCTACTGAGGACAGATGGCTAGTGGAGAGAGACCCTTGCTTGACCTGCTGTACCTGCCTCTAGTTGGTTGTGATCTTGGTCATGCTCCAAGAACACCTAATGGATCATCCCATTGAGGTAAATAGTCTGAATTGCACCTAATTTCCACATTACTGACCTGTCCTATTTACCATGATAGAAGAGCTTCTGGGCAGGAGCAGAGGACGAAGCACTGTCCCAGGAGGTTAGGTACTCTAGATACCTCCAGCATTCACTGACAGCTGAACTTTGTTTTTGAAGATCATAGCTTTGGACCTAAGCATATAAATTCTTTCTTGGCTACAGTCTTGCATCCTTTTTGTGAGCATGACAAATAGTGTTATTCCTACGTCATATGAAAAGGAGCCGGTACACTGAGAAACAGTGGATGATCCGTGCTCTTGTACCAAAGGTCTCCTTCCCTTAAACTGATTATAAGTAACAGTGAAAAAATAGAAGGAAGAATATATAATTATCCAGCACCTATTTTAAGGCAAATGACAGAGAAAGGCACTGGGAAAAGGCTGCCAGTTCAGCGGTGTTTTGTCTAAAATCTTAAGGTCAGAATGTCTTTGCTCATCTTTTCCTCAGGCTGCTTTACTGAGCTGGTGAAAAATAGCAAAGGGATGAGATGCCCCTAAATATAGATCGCAGCATGTGGACTGTTACCTTGGGAAGGTCTGCACTGCCTTATGGAATCACTGTCCTCTCTAAATGGAAACCTTATTTTTTTCCCCCCCATTGACTCAGAGGCTCTTTGAGGTTTAGTGCCCAAGGAAGGGATCACTCTGCTAGCTGCCACTCACCCAGGCATGTGACTGTCCTTGTGCCACTGGGGCAATGAGGAAGGGCAGCTGGGCAGCCAGCACTACTTGGCAGCTCTCTGCCCTGACACTGGATTTCCCCCACCATCACACAGGAGCAACCTATGGGGTCCCTAAGTTGTGTGGGGAGTCAAGGCAACTCCAGAGCTTGTCTTAGCCTGCACTGAGTTCATCCTGAGAACTTAATGTCTTCGTGCTCAGAGTAAGAGGGTGTTTCTCTTTAACTGCTGGCTTTGCCAAAGCATCCCAGGACCTGGGAGTCACAGAGAGAGCGGCACGCAGCCAGACTCAGGCAGGCCAGTTTCTGCTGCAGGTTACACCTGTGCAAACATGATGTTTTGAGATTACTCCCCAAGCACCAGCTGTGCAAGCTGATTATTTTCAGTGAGCACCCCTCTCCCACCTGGGCAACCCCATTAGTCCCCACAGAAATTGCAAAACAGCGACTGTGGCCACTATTTAACGTTCTTGCTCTTTATGATGTATGAGGGGAAGTCAAGAGGGAGCTCTTTTCAAATCACATCATCAGTCTGTTCGGCTGGCAGCTAGACAAGTCCTTCGTTTTGTTTGTAAACTGTGAAAATTTCACACAGGCTCACTGATACAATAAACCTGGAAGCTTGCAGGGCCTCTTAAACAGAGTTTCCTGCCCTTTAAGTAGTGCGGGTTATTCAACATCTGCAAACTGCACAAAAGCCAAATGTCAGTAGGAATTACTCTCTAAACCAAAGAAACACACTGGCAGAAACTGGAAAGGTATGTAAGGTGAGCTGGTGTTTGAGAGTATTTACTCAACCTACAAAAAGAAAAGTGTTGAGAAAGCAAATGTATGCCTGGGTTTGGAGGCTTTCAAAGGCAATATAGTCAGGAATATATTGTTAACATATTCAATGTAGAAATCACTTTCTCACCATTGCTGTCAGAATTATACTGAGCTTGAGACCATTAAAAAGACAGACTTACTAAAGAAACATCTATTTTAAGCCCCCTCAAACTTCCCTCGAATTTGTTTTCATTCTGAACAACAGCACACACACCATATTAGCAGCTCTTAAGACCCCTTTCTGTTGGTTAGAAAGGACCTTGAGCGACTAAATGCCTTGGTAAATCTCACCTAATAGCTATGTTAGCTAATGCCATCAACTACTGACAGATCTGCCAGCTTGTCACATCTGGAGAAGAGATAGTTTATGTTCCTAAACGTACCATAGTGCTAGCATGGACCCTACTGGGCATCCAAGGCATCTTTATGGAGGTTGTTCATAGGGTGCAAGACTTATGAGGTGACCATCTGAAACCACAGCTGGAAGCAAAACTGGATTTCTGACAATGTCTAAAATGACACTGCGTACCTGTGCTAGGGTACATGAGCTGTGCCCTTCCACTTCTAGAGAGGAGAAGTTTCAGTTTTTCTTGTTGTTTCTAGCTGTTTTTTCAGTGAGATTTCAGTAAGGCTACTGTTATCTTCTGATCTACTGAATTCACTGATGCTTTTAAACATTCAGATGTCTTGCTTTACAGAGACTGAAAAGCATAATTCATGACATGAAGAGAGGCTGTCAGGGATTTTGACATCAGAAAAGTATTTTGCAGTGCTTTGTGTAGAGCAAAGGTCCGCGGTTAAGTCCTTACCCTGGGAGACAAGGACCGCACTCAGCATCGTTCTCCTGATCACCAGGTGTCAAGACTGTGGCTCGGAAAAACCCCTCGCAGTATTTGTGCCGCCTGCATATCTGGTAACCTCCTCTGGAGAACTTCTCTGAAGGGCAGGGGATGCAGCCGTAGTCCTCATCTTTGGTGCCGTACCCACATGTCTGCAACAACACAAAGTCACTGACGGGCAGGCTTGTGCTGCACACCTGCTTCTAGCAAAAGGAAACATTCATAGCCTGGCCCGTTGGCTTTGTGGCACAACGTCAAGGGAAAGAAGTCTGTCATTTGGTACCTTAGTGTGTGTGCTAAAAAAGCCATAGAAGGATATAAGGATGCAGCAAGCTGTGTGCTGGAGAGGAAAAACGGGAACCAGAGCATTCTACTCCTTGAAAGTGGCCCCCCTGTAGATATTTATATCATATTCCAGCAAGCCTAGGAAGTGAATTTCAGCTGCTGCTCCGGTAGAAAGTGAACTG
Source organism: Loriculus beryllinus (assembly GCA_039877255.1). Taxonomy (NCBI): domain Eukaryota; kingdom Metazoa; phylum Chordata; class Aves; order Psittaciformes; family Psittacidae; genus Loriculus; species Loriculus beryllinus. Next base: position 11,108 of record JBCJKH010016821.1, read on the forward strand.
AAAATTGAAGAGCAGAGGAGAAGATTACAGGGGAAGCATGGCTACAGCAGAGATATCAGCAGTCTTGCTTTCATGCTAGGAGAGCCTAGAGGGAACAGCACAAAAGGCAATGTTCAGATGAGATTTCGTAACCTCTGAACTCACATGTCCCAGCTGAACATTACGTTCAGATTAAACAAAACTAAAACCAACTGGTTATTATTCAAACGTACTTGTTCAGGACTACCAACTGCGCGAAATTCTTGCAATAGGATGTTTATCCCATTAAAACCAAACACAACTTCAGTAATTTTTTTTTTTAATAAGCAACAATTATCTGCTGTAAATCAAATGGTGACTTAGGAACTGTAATTTAAAATGTTGCAGAAGCGTCCAAGTTCCTTTAGTGCCAAAATATCTTAGCGGGAGAGGAAAATTAAATCCTCGGTGTGGGGGACCAACAAGTACAGCAGACTGACCTATTCATCACACCATGCCAGAACAGAGCATCAGATTGTAAATAACTATTGAGATGAGAATGGACTGGCAGTGACTGTGTGTGAGACTTTTACCTTACAACTTTTACAGTATTGCTTTTGACAGGCTGCTCTTGGGATGAGGCATGCAAGGTGCC
>JBCJKH010016822.1:0-18650 GCA_039877255.1 Loriculus beryllinus
GCTTATGGCAGGGGGGTTGGAACTAGATGATCTTAAGGTCCTTTCCAACCCTAACTATTCTATGATTCTATGATTTTTAAAGACAAACTTACACGGATGATATTCTCTTGGGACCCTGCCTAAGCAATAAAACTTTTGGGGTTAATATAAATTGGCCTTTAGCCTTCCAAAGGATTTGTAATATCAGCATTTTAGTTGTTCATTTCACCCAGTAAGACCCACTGACCATCTTTTTTTTAATGGAATAAATATGCACCTTTACATTTGAAGTTATTAAATTTTTTCTCCTCATCAGCATTGCTCATTTTTGTGTGGTGGTTGATTTTGCAGAGCTTGCCAGAGTAATTTAAGACATTGAATGCCCTGTCTAAGCAACCTGAAAGAATTGACTGAGATTGTAATAATTTTGTTGGTAAAAGATTGATGCGCAAACTCTCAAGGCAATTAGAAACACAATTTTGCCAATCTGATGTTGAATTCTTTCTCACATTTTGTTAATATTCAAGAGCCAGAAAAATGAGGAGAGAAACTGCAGCATTTTTTTTTATTCCACAGGCACATAGCCTACTTGGTCTAGCAGGAATGACTTACTCTGAACGATTCAGTGTCAAGCCTTAAGTTATATTTGTCTCTGTTACCTCATTTAGGGAACAAACTGACCCAGAACTTACTCTGCTTCTGATCTGCAATTTCTGGGTAGCTTGTAACGCTCCTGAGTTCTCAGGAAATTGACAGGTGGAACTCATTCACTTTCTAAATGTTTCCAATATTTATGTAAGCTTTTGGTGCCTAGTGGGGTACCCATAGCATCATAGAATCATAGAATGCTTTGAGTTGGAAGGGACGTTAAAGATAATCTAGTTCCAACACGCCAGCCATGAGCAGGGACAACTTCCACTAGTCCAGGTTGCTCAAGTCCTCCTGAAAGAATTGCTTAAAGGCCTTTTATTGTAGGTCAAGAGACATGCTAATTATTGAAAGCTTTCAGGGTAACTGTTTATTTGCTCAAACTGAACTTTCTAGGTTAATAAGGAAATTTTACTCCCATAAGACTTCAAAGACATCTCCAAAGACTTCCCCATATATGCTTTCATGTTACTCAGTCTGGTTTCAGAAACAATTGGTGTTTTCCATTCCAACTACTTCCTTTCAAGTCTCAAATCTCTTGTAACCGTGGCAGAAGACAAGTGAATTTGTTAACTGTCCTTGGCCAAGGAAAAAATCATGAAAGTCTTCACAGATAATCAGTCTCTTATAAATATCACAACATGATTTTTATTATCATTGAAGCATTAAGTTAAAATATGGCCACATGTAAATTTAGAATCCAGCAAAGCATCCACCGAAAATACACAAATAGGTGGTATTTAGATATCCCTTTCAATTCCGTAAGCACTATGATAATTCACTTCTCAATATGGACTAAATCTCAGTAATGCTGCTAATTCATTTTGCAAAGGAAGAAACACTGTCATCTTCTATATGTCATAGCCATCTTTATGCAGTTCTTGCTTTAAAAATCCCTTAAAATAACAAAATACCATAAAAAATGAAAAGCAGTAAATAAAATCATTTCGGCTAACCAAGTCTAAGCCGCATCATTTGGGAACTTTCTATAGGAGGAGGATGGACATTTCTAGAGGGAGATTAATTAAGCAGCTAAGGTAAATGGCATGAACCTCACTCCTGAACTACATCAATTTCTCCACGTTCCATAGGAAAGGCCTTATTATCCTAGAAAAATAATTCTTAGACACAGTTTTTAGGGGAAAAGGGTCCTTCCCAATAACTAAAGTCTCTAGCATCTCTTATAATGTGAAATCTAAAGCCAGCATTCTCTGGTATATGGTGTCTAAAAATACTACTGCTTTTGTATGTTGTAGTACGTGAAGGAAGTTAGCAGGTGTTGTGTCAAAAGTGTGAAAAGTTTTATTTATTTTTTATAGGAAGATGGTACAAAAGTGAGCATGGAAAGAAATTTAGAACTTCAGACCGTTTGTGTATGATTTGCTGATATTGTCTTAAAACCAAAAAATATTGTCTTAAATTAAGATACTAGATGCTAACATTTTAATTTTGAATCAGCAATTACTTGTAATATAAACAGGGAACTTAAATGTTACAATCAAGTACCCGGATATGAAAACACTGAGAAAAGTAAGTACTAGATTTAGAGCCTGCAGGTTTAACCACGCAGTCCAGTCTAAACCCTGAAGACAGTTGCAGAAATGTATTTTATGTCACATTAATGAGAAGAACCGACATATGAGAATATTATTTCATTAATATCTTCAGTAAATCTCTTAGTAATTATACTTTCCTACAATTTGCATGCAAACCTGATACTTCAGTCAGAGTTTGCTAATATTTTGATTAGCTGATGCCATGTTGCAGCATGAAAAGCTTTTTTCTTATTGGCTGAGTGAAGTTGTCTAATGCAAAACATTATTATGTCCTAAATAATGGAGGTCTTCCTTCAAGTGTGTGCTTGATTTATTTAGGCATGGCATTTACTCTATCTTTATAATAGCACTTGTAAGGCAAAGAATTGCTGTTGATATTTTGCCAGCCTTTCAGTTCCTGCATGGTAGCGAACTCTTATAAATCAGAAAGTTCATGTGACTTTTTACTCTTTTATAGTTTAGCATAAAATCTTTTTGGTACCTTGGTTTATACCACATGTAAAACTTATTTGCAATATTCCTTGAATATCTACCTTTCTCAGGTTTATAGACTCTGAAAATAATTTTTTAAAGGTTAATTTTGAGACCATTACATACATTTAGTTTTAATAATCAGTTATCATTCTGTATCTGTATTAGATTTTATGTTAGAAATATTTAAACAATGGTATGCTCTTAGGTATTTCAAAAGAGGTAAATGCAGAAGTAAAACAGGCATGATTTGGTTGTGTTTTTATTGAAGAAATAATTTTATAGATTAGGTATTCCACTTCAATAATGTTCAAATTTTTGTGAGTTTGAAAATTATAAAAAATATTTAAAAGTTTGCCATTAATTTTTTTCTTTTTTTTTTTAAAAAAAAAAAAGAAAAAAAGAACAACAAAACAACAAAACAACTTTTTCATCCCCTGGTTAGGAAAAGATAAAGGTAAGAAAAATGAAGTCAAAAAATAAAGGTAAGAAAAAAGAGACCAAACTAGAATTGGAAGATCCTATTGGCCTAAAATCATTCCTACTACTGGCTTAAACCCCTTCTTCTGAGAAAATATGGTTTCTGAAGACCTCAAAGAAAACATTAACAGTGGTACAGCTGTATTCATGTTTCCTTGTTACAGCTGCCTAACGACCAAATATTGGCATTGCCATGTTTTCCTATAATGTATCAATGAGAATTTTTTTGGAAATTTTAAAATATGGGCATATTTCCTCAATCTTGTCTCACAGTTAATTTCTTTCCATTTATTTGCTCTAGTGTTAGTTGCAAGTAAACTTTTAACAAATGAGGAAGAAGCCCTACATGCTCTTTAGCTTCTCACCCAGTCATTAAGCACATTTCAGAAAAAGCAGTTGATACAGTTCGAATTGGAACTTAAATGCCCAGAGAGAAATGGAATAAGTTTTTTAACCTCACCATTGCAACAAATCATTATGACCTTTTTGAACCCACACAACCCAATTTAACATGAATAAATTTGTTCTCCACTTATTCATTGTTCCTTTTCTAGAGACTTTAAGCTGATAGCTGCCAGAGTTGTATATACCGTTTCAGATGCTCTTTAAAACAGACTAGATATCCTGCATCCTAGTCACTCCATAAACTGTTATGGTAAATATTTAAATATATACAGTACTTGTTTATATAACACATAATGACTTTAAATTGGGCTGTTTAGATATGCCTGACTGACTGTACGTTAATAATTTGCTCTTCATCAATTTGTTCCAGAGCCTAGAGGGCTCTGAGAACATACAAAAAAAATTTCCTAAAATGTTAAAAAAGAATTTATCTGAACAGTACATGGTAGTTCAAAATTAAAAAACACATAATAATCATAATAGATTCATCTGGACACAATTCCTAAGAGCAAAGAACCAAATGGTTTGACAACAGGCCTCTAGGCAAATTGTAGGTGAACTGCAGAATAAAGAGGGAATAAATGAATATTATCTTTTTATATAATACTCTGAGCTGTATTTGACCCAGAGTTTTTAACCAAAGGCATTTCTGCTTTCTGGTAGACTTGACATATACAAAAGGAATAAGACAAAGACTTTCTCAAACACTTTCTTGAAAAGAAAAAAATAATCTTCATTTCAATTACAGATTTTTCATCCTTCTATATCATCATTCTGAATAAGCCACACTATAAACTTTGAAATATATTTTTAGACAGAACCTCTTCATGTTGATATTAATGGTGACTAAAAATTTCAAATAAAAGATCACCTAGTTCCTCAGAGATACCAATCTTTTGCACAAAGTATGCATCCAAAATGAGGATGCTTTGAGAGACTGATGATCAAAGCTTAATTTTCAGTAAGCACAAAAGGACACCAAAAGATATTTGAATAATAATGTCATCGTTTTCTCCCTTACCAAGTCTTGTGGGCTTTAGTTCCCCATGAAACCACCTGAAAGCATGATTCAGCTACTGTGCCATTTACTCAACATCAGGCAGCTCACCTGGCTTCCAGATTATTTCCCACATGTCCTATGTGATATATGCCAGTCCAATCCAGATAGCTCTCACATCCTAGGACATTCCATGTGGCATTATGGATGTGTGCATGGACAACTAGAAAAAGATGTCAGCATTCACAAATGATCAGTCAATACAGCTAATGGGGTCGACATACTTCAGCCAAACAGCAGATTCTGCTGCTGTAACATATTCAGATCCCTGGGGCTGGATGCATGGAGGGTCTGAATCCTCCTGGGAGGCTGCTGAAAAACCAGAGAGATGCTACAAATTGTTTACAAATGCATTAAGCTTCTGTGTTGAAGTAGGGAGTTTAGCACAGCAAAATGCTGAGTGACAGTGTTTACAGATATGCCAAGTGTCTGGAGAGGAGTCTGGTTCCACATGAAGACCCTGGGGGCCATTTCAGATGTTCCAAAGCTCCTAAGAGTGCTGCACATTTAAGACCAGTGGGAAACTGACTCCCATGTAATGCAGAAGACCTATGTCTGTGTATTGCTAATCAGACACTACACAAAGCTGGCTCCTTGACTATTGCTGAAGAAATTGAGCAGTGAGGCAAAAGGTTATTAAGGAAACTTTCTTGTTAGTCTACCCCTAACCTGTTCATTGTGAAGCATTTACCAGACCTACAGTTAGGATATATAACTAAGGTTTAATAGGTGTGAGTTTTTCACAAAAAAAAGGAGATTTTTTTGGTGTGCTTTATGAGGAACGTGGAGAAAACTGATTCAGCTATGAAATTGCTATGTCACTGGCTACAATTGCTAAGTTTTCTTCTTTTTTTTTTTAATATAAACCTGCTTGGCAGAAGCACTCCAGCCTTGACTATATCCCATTTTCATGATAGTGTAAGCAAAATCACTCAGAAGCTCTCATGGGACTTCTGTCCTTCCTCAACATGTAAATCTGATGCCTTTTGCATGGTTAGCCAGTTCAAAGTCTCTCCATCTCCTTTTCACTGGTGTCAATAGCCATGTGAAACTCCACCTCCATGCAGCCCTCAGATCCAGTGCAGGAGTGGGATACATCTGCTTTTTTCTGGTGCAGAGAGGCTGAAAGGTGTGAGAGTGGGTCTGCAGAGGGTTAGTTGGAGCAGGCTGACTTTTCATACAGTTCTTATGATTAACTTCAGTGACCCTTGCAGTACCACTGTTTTTTGGGGTTTTTTTTTTTTCAAAATGTTAGTCTCTAAAAGGAGCAATCTCTCTCCAGTGCCCACTGAGGGATTTAGTTTTGCTGTCATGCCATAAACTGGTAAGCCACACAACCCACCGAGGAATAAAGAATCATGCATAGCATGCTTTCCATCACTGAATTTTTGTCCCTCTCCACTCTTCATTTCTATTCCATCGCTCATTTTTCCCGAGAAAAGAACAAACTAGCTCTTCAACTGAGCACTGTGGAAAAAATTAATAACACCAGTAAAGTGTCTGTTTTTACAGTATAGAAATGGTTGTCTCAGATTTCTTTTCAGGGTTTTTCTTTCAAAGCAAAATGTCTTTATTCAAAATTTCATGTGCTTTCATCATATGAAATATTTATTTTTCCTTCTTGATACTTTTCCCTTTCTTTTAATTTAATATTAAAGTACTATTTTCAGAAACTGTGTAGTTCCATAACACGGTTCCAAAATGAAAAAGGGGAAAAAGAAAATCCAAAAAAAAAGCCAACACAAAAGAATGGGATTTTCCCTGCAAAGCACAGCTTCAGGGAAGTACCTCTTAATACTGCAAAACATAATTGAGTGTGCTCTAGAAATCCAAGTTTCAGTACAGCTATTAACATCCACAGGAATACAGGATGTAAAACTGCATCAGCATTATCAAGGCAATGTGAAATAACGGAAAAATCTGGTTGTCTCTATTACGATGAGTTGTAGAAGATGGTAATCACAGTGGGGGGGTCTTTGCTGGATTTAGACCTTGAGCTCCACGAAGTTTCTATAACGACTGTCTGGAGACCAGCGGGATTTGAAAACTTTACTACAGGATAAAGTGTCCTTTGCAGGCAGAATAAAAATTCAATGTGACTGTGGGCAGCTCTAAGTTATGCAATTTTCACTTTATCCCAGGTGTTGTTCTCTTTTATTTAATATCAACACCATTTTTCCCTTGACTTAACTCACTGTAGTCACGTGTAATCATGTCAGCATTAAAATACAGATGCCCAAGCTACCTTTCATATTCATGTGCAGTAGCCAAGGATTATTATCCTATAATAAATCAAAACCTTTTTCAGGATATTATTCAATAAATGTCATGAAAATAATCTGTTTAATTTATACTATCTTTCATATCCTTTAAAACTCTATGTAGTCTTTACTCGTAAAAAGCGAAGAAGATACTGATGTGTTTCAAAGTGGTATTACAGGCTATTGCTGGCCAGAAATCAGGACTACCTGTCCAGTCCAAATCAGACTGAAATAAAAATAAAATAAATAAATAAATTATCATCCCAGGCCTCTCTGGAGCTTCTCCATGAAACTGATATTTTTCATAGTCAATTGGAATTCCAGGCTCTATAGCTGTAGGAAAAGTGAAGAGACAAAATGAGTTGGTGTAGCTCATATAGCTTCCCTAACCTGTGACACCACCACAAGCACATTTGCCACTATGTGCAGTGTGCCATCGCTGTCTTGATTCAATGTCAGAATGCTTGCTTAGCATATGAACCTGGGGTTTTTTTGCAGTAAAGTTTTTCTCATGTTTCATTTTACTAAGTAAGGAGTAATATATTACTTTGTATAGCATATCTTATTTGCCTAAGTTTTCAAGTTGTTTATAAATAGAATTTTAAATCAGTCATGTATTACATTTGCTTATTTGATTTATTTATTATAAGCTGTGGAAGCTGGTCAGCTCATATATTATTTATAGAAAAAGAATTATTTTCTTTCATTTTAGCCCAATTGTAACTGCTGCCAGAAATTGTATTTTGTGTGTTCTCATTAATATTCAAAAGGACTGTTCACTGCAGGCAAGTTTTGAAACCTGTATAATTAAAATTTTTCTCACAATGTTCTACAGAACAAGATTTCCAGAAGAAAAAACAGGCCTTGATATATTGCCACTATTTATCAGTGTTAAATTTCCTTTGTTTCTGAAGTGAAGGAAATGTAAATCAAACTTAAGGCACAGGGCTGCCAAGTGCTGCCAATCTTCAGTTCTTCATAAGTCAGCACCATGTACTTCGAGAGCACTGGAAAATGGCTACTGCATATCAAAAGTATGAGGAGATCCCTGTGTCCCTATCCTATTAGTGTAATTCTGCAGTGCAGAGTATTTTCTGACTATGGTTTAAGTAATAACAGCATGTAAAGTTCTGGAAGACGGACCCATCAGTTTTGATTTACTTTTGCTAGTGACCCCTGATGCGTCTGCAGTGTAATCACTAAGTTAAAGAGTTCCTGGCTTGTTTTTGCTCTCCTGGCATCAAGATTTTCCTGGCTTGTTTTTTTTGTGGACTCCAAGCCATGAGAACCTGGGTGAAGCCCTGTCTGCAGTCCCCCTGCCCTTTTTGCATCCTGATGGAAAGGACATTCTGCCAGGAAGCAGAGGACTTGGACCTGAGTCTTCTCAAGCGGGGAACACATAGTCTCCCATATTTTGTTGTGGTAGCACCGTTTCCATCTCCTCTAGTGTGGATTTATGCACCTTCATTGTTGTTTGGTAGTTCCTCACATAACCTTTGATATTTTTAAACTGCCCTTCTGAGACACTATCTCAATTTGTGCGCTGTATGTGAAGTGTGGGTGTCTATGTGACATGCAGGTATGCAGTAGGAACAAAAACCTGGATTAACTCCCAGTGTTAAAGTCTTGTAAGAGAAACTTCAGTTAGCATCCTAAATTAGGATGATCCTATGCTTTTGCTGCAGTCAGAGAAGCAATGCGGTAATATCCAGAGTGCAGATGAAATGTTTTCCCTTTTTCCACTGAGTTTAAGGGTGACTTATAAAAAGAATGATACTTATTTTGGCAGTGTTAAAAAAGTAAAGTTACATGGGATGAAGCCAGGCTCTTATGCTTGGAAATTAATCACTGAATCTAATTTTAAATATCTAAGCAATTGGCTTCTGCACTACACTACTTCCAAACTATACAGCTTCATTCCTTGTTTTCTCAAAATGTTATCAAGCTGAAAAGACTGCCATACTGTCCTCAAATGTCCTGAAGCCATTTTTCATCCTTACTACTCACTGCTGCTTTACAAATTGATGCAGCATATCATAATCAGACGTGCATGTAGCTCTTTCCACATTGAAAAGGTGCCAATGAATGTGTCCACAGTAAGAATGAGTCTGCCATTATTCAGTGTTCTTGAAAACCTGGGCAAGTAGGTATATTTGACCTTGTCAGCAATCTGCAGAATAGAAGCCGGTTTGAATGAAAGGTTGCTCATTGGCTCATCTAGCTCTTGATGCTTCACTGAAGGCAATATATTGGGTAGTATATTATTTTAGGACATAAGCAGTAGCCCCAAAAAATTTCCATTTTGCTTCGCTGCCCTCCAGACATGGTATATTTGTAATTATTTCACCTGAAAGAACAGGAAATAATGCATCCAGATGCAACCAAATGCACTACCAGATTCCATTGCTCTATCTAGTTTCTTCCACATGTAAAATGTCTGTAATATGTCTTCAATTTAGGTTCAGATGCCAACTTTGGTAATGACTCAAGGATTACACAGTGCTGTATGAACAGCATTTTCATGTCTCCATGGCTGGTAAGAAACTTCACAATTTTCATAGTCAAAAAAGGAGGGAACCTGTCCCTCTTGCTGTAGAAATCATAAAGATCTCCAGCTTTCAAAGATCAAAGCCCAGTACTCACTGAACATTTCCCACAGTAGCATAATAATAGTATGATACAGTTGAAAGTTCCTATTGGGATGCGTTTATATTTCTGGATCTTGATGTAAAGCAGGTTAGCTGGTTGATCAGCTTTCTGATCAGCCATCAGAACCATCAGCTTTCTTGGCCACCATGGAAACATCTTTCCTCACGTACACCTACCACACTGACCAGCTTTCCAAGCCTTGGGGAACAAAACAGTGTGCAGAAGTTCACTTAGGAGTTTCCTGGCACCTCAGACATTAACCTCTCCAGGCTGCCTGCCTCTTCAACTTACTCGAAGCTTGGAAAGCTGGCAGAACTGAAATTCTGGTTTTGTTTTTTTTTTAATTTGACCCTTTCCCCCAATTTGGAGGACAGAGATAATTAAAGATAAAATCCAGTTATTCTGAAGAATAGAAAATTAATATTGTAGCAAACCCTAGTAATTTGTGCTGAAGTACAACAACATGTTAACTGGCAGGACTGTAACATCCTTGTCAAGGATAAAGTAAATGCTTAAAAAAGTCCTTAACTCTTAAGCAGTACTAAAAAATTTCTATCTGCTACTGGGCAATGATACATATTGTTAAATTCTAAACAATTATAAATACAACCTTGTCATTTACAGCTTTGGATTTATATACCCCTGATACTTTATGAAATATTTTTATGGGGTTCAGAACTAGTATAAAAATGATAAAAAATAATGTATACTATATTGGATCCTATATACATAGAATCTTTATAAATGCTCAGAGTTTGCCTGAAAATAGCTAGGGTCCATACAATAACAATTTAAAAAATTGCTGATATGTTTGGATAAAATCATTATTCTTTTAGCTTTCAAATATCAATGACTGTGAGAATATTTAAAAAAATGACATAAAAAAACCCAATAAATACTATGAGAAAGGATCTCAAGTGCAAAATACTAAAGTGAGTAGCCTGCCTTTACAGAGCATTCTTTGTGCACTGAAAGCATTTCAAGATGTCCAGCCCTTCTTATCTGGCACAAATTCAGTTTCAAAGTAAGCTGATATATCTAGTTGAAGATACAGTGGAAGACTGTTTCCACTCACTGTAACTTCTGTCCCTGCCTAGCCTGAAGTCATGACAGACTTTTTTCAGAATATACTTTGATGGCAATATGAATTGTCTTAATAGGTCAACACAGACAGGCATGAAGAAAGAATTAGAAAACTATTTCTCATAAAATTAACCCATTTGAGAAGTTAATAACTATTGACAAAAGAACATTGATCAAAGAAAGCCGTGAAATCTATCAGTTATCTTGAAAAGGTAGCACAAAAATATGTATATTAAATAAAATAACATTATACTGTAAATCATGTTAATATCAAAGATGTCATCTGAGACTAAAAAAGCAACAACATTAGAAATAACATAGCAAATATGTTATAAGGAGTTGTAGATGTGTAGTAAAGGATGATAACAGGTTTGCACTTCTGTGATATCTTTCATTGAAGAATCATAATGTATTTTAAAATCCACCCTGCTTTACCTGATTGATACATGAAGGTGCAATTCAAGTCAGGAACTGGATATCTTGCCTCTTGGATAAAGGCAAGATGAAGATAAAACTGCAGGGGTTAAATTTACTGCATTCAACTTGAACTCTAAAAATAAGCCTCTACTTTAAGTCATCCAGGCCCTTTCTACAGTCAACGTAGGCAAATAGAAAGAAGATGGTTCATCTTACTTCTCTGACAAACCTAACTGAAGATGCGGTTGCAATTTCTCAAAACTGGCTTGAATGCCAGAATGTTCAGAGTCCTGTGACATCAGCCTCAGGTGCAAGGAGACATTTAACAAGCTTAAACACAAGTCATAAGACATGAAATCCACCATGAACCTTCTGAGAGATCTACACACCTTCCTAGTTCTGACTGGCTTTCGAATTTTACATGGTAAACCAGTGCAGAGAGAAGAAGAAAAGTCCATGGTCTGATGGTAGTTAATATTAAACATGAGTAAGCTAAGAAACATTAGTTTCTAGGAAACATTAGTTTCTTATTAAAGCAGTTATTATTGGAGAAAGAGTAAAATGAAAACAGAACCTTTTACATAACTGATCAATATTTTGATCTATCATCTTAACAGTCTTGCTGAGATATTAAAGACTAAAAAATGTAGTTTGGATTTTTGATTTCCACCAAGAGAAAATAATTTGTTTTTATGTGTATGCACACTGCGCTCAGGCTGCTTTGTGAAAATGAGGCAATCATCTTAAATCCAAATAGTATCCCAAATACCTTTCACTCCTACCACATGATATCACCCATTTTTTCCAGGACATCAACACTTTGTACTCCCCTCCCCCTTAAATATATATATTTAGTAAAGATTTTTGAAAGACAAGACCTCAGGGGTTATGATTTACTTTCTTGTTCTCTTTTCCTGCAGTGACATGTTCATGAGATGCATAATCTGTTCTTCTATATTCTTTTTAAGTTAATCTTTCATGCTCATAGTTAGACTTCGGATTGGTGACTCCCTGGATATTTGCCTCTCTAATGAATCTTTTCCCTTCTAACTTATCTTCTTATTGATGCAAAAAAAAAAAATCCATCCTGGTAAGGTCAGAGTTATGCTATCTTATGACTTGAACAATTATACAAACTTACTTTTCCTTAGCTTTAGACTGACCTGCAAATTTGATCTTCCTACCAAAGACTGGTTCTTTCTTAAACTGTTGACTTAAACATCAAATCTGTGACCAAGTCACACTTCAGTTTAAAGACAGATGTTTTCCTCCATGAATAAAGTATAAGAAAATAAATTTAACTAAAACAAGTTTATTCTGAGTGAAAAAAAAACATAAAGAAAATAAAGACTAGTTTTCATGTTGGGATGCATGAAAATAAAGACTAACCTTCTGTCATAATTTATCCACAGCCTGTAACAATACCAGGTAGTTGTTCACTCACCTCCTCTTTCCTCCTCTCCAGGTGGGATGGGGAAAGGATAGAAAGAATGCAACCCGTGAGCTGGGAAAAGAAAAGTCCAATAACTAAAGTACAATATAATGCTAGTAGCGTTATATTGTAGTAGCTATTAGTAGCTACTGATACTACTACTAATAATAATAATAAGGGAAATGACAAGGGGAGAGAATACAAAACTAAAAGGGGAATGGAAAAACAAACAATAAACACAAGTGATGCACAATACAATTGCTCACCACCTGCTGACTGATACCCTGCACAACGTAGCGGTCATCTGGGCCTTCTGGGTAACTCCACCCAGTTCATATACTGGGCTTGATGTGCTGTGTATGGTATGGAATACCCCTTTGGTTAGTTTGTGTCAGGTGTCCTGTCTCTGCTCCATCCCAGCTCCTCCTCACTGACAGATCATGAGAGACTGAAAAGTACTTGATCAGGACATAATCAGGATCAAGCAAGTGCTGCCGAGCATCTAAACCATTGGTGTGTTATCAGCATTATTGCCAGATTAAAGCCAAAACACAGCACTGCACCAGCTAATAGTAAGAAAATTAACTCTATCTCAGCTGAAACCAGGTCACCTGCATACTGTTCATTACAGTGATGTTAAAGAAGAAGGAAAAAAGAAAGCTACAGGAACATGCAGCATAGAAATACTGTGACAAAGAGGCTATTGTTATATTGCAATAGGAACAGAAGAAATGCTGTTCTATGGAGCAGAGGATCATTACTGATCTTTATGCAATCAAAAGATAAATATACTGAGTAGATGTCATGAAGATATAAAAAATGACTGTCATTAAAAATGTCTATTTAGGCTCAGGCAGCATTTTGTCCATACTTCCGGGAACAATCCTGAGGCTCCCAGAGACAGTGCATACCAGTTTCCGTCTTTCCAGAAAATCCTCTTTCTTCCTTGTCAGTAGCTGCTGGATTTATGTGTAGGTCAGAACACTCATTGCCTATTTTCTAGTTAGCCAGGGGAGGACATTTAAGCCAGATGTTAAGAGAATTAATGAACATCATCAATAGCGTAGATTTTCTTCTTTTAATACTCCCTTAAATGATTAAACTGAATACACAGTGTCTGAAGAATTTTAAGCACTGCTTCAGTAGCAGGCATATATAAATGTTAAAAATATCTTTTTTACTAGTTAAATGTTCAGGGATGAAAAGGTTCTGGTTGTTTCGTTGGGGTTTTTATCTTATATTCTGTAGCAGAAACAGAAAGCCTGAAAAAAGAACAGGTACAGAACAGTATTGCCCTAGAAGAAGCAAAATCTTAGGTCAAAAGTGGCTATTGGGTAATACAAAAAAAGGGAGATCCTGAATGAAAAGGAAGGTTTAATTTCAAGATTCTAGAGATATAATATATTCTCAAACATATACCCGAGATGTAAAGTCCTGTTGGCAGTCTGCTGCTACACTTTGGGACACAAATATCCCACATTTTAGATTTTCCTAAAAGAAGAAATACAGATCATCTTTATATACCATCTTTATTTTTAAATAGGATCATGGCATCATAATATATTTCATATTGAAAGGGACCTCTGGAGGTCTCAAGTCCAATCTCTTGCTTGCAGCATGGTCAGCTGTGAGATCAGAACAGGTTGCTTAAGTTTTTATCCTGCCAGATCTGAAAAACCATCAAGGACGGAGACTGAACAACTTTTTTGGGCAACTCGTTTCATTGCTTAACTGACCTCATGGGCTTTTCCTTATATCCAGTCTGAACCTCTCTTGTTTAAATTTATGTCTATTGTCACTTATCCTTCCATGATGCACTGCTGTGGAGAGCCTGGCTCCATCTTCCTAACATCCTTACAGGTATTGGAAGGTTGCCATTAAGACCACACTCACCATATGTCTCTTCTCCAGGCTGAAGAAGGCTAGACAGCAGTTATTTGGAAAGTGAAATTCAAATTACAGTTTCTCAGGAGCAGTAATTTGTCACCAAGGAATGATCCGCCACAGAGAGTGAGAAGGACAGCTACAGAATAGGCTAAACTGGCTGGAAGTAAGAATGTCAGAGAAAGAATGACTTCTTGTGAAAGAGTGAAGTTTCCCTTAGTGATGAGATAGAAAACAAAACAGCCAAAGCATTGTTTTGTAGAAATCCTGGAATGCAAATACTCAGGGGCCACCTTTGGGCAGCAGAACTGGGCTGGGGAATAAACCCAACACCAGGCGATTGATGCTGATGCTCACATGATTGCTGCAGGTTTAAGTGTGTATAAGGAATGGGCTCATGACACATCTTTGCAGATTCCTTGTAGAACCACCTATGGCCATAGGACTCTAATGCATTGTTCGTTAACTTCTTTATATTTAAGCACATATGTGCACTTAATTCACCTCAAAGATGAATGCCCCCAGAAAGGCTAAAGCTTAGCTGGAGTTGAATTGTGCAAGGGATATCAAGGGCAGCAAGGTAAAGCAAAAAGGTGGAAAAAATGAGGAAAGGTTTAACTGCAATGAGTAGATTAGTGGGTACTGCCTTGACTAGGAACTGGACAATGGATTTGCTTTCAGGTGAAGGTGTACCACTGGTAACAGTAACATCTACTCATCACAATGACAGATCAACAGCTGAACAACTTATAATCCACTAATTTGTCAATTTCTAGAGAGCAACAAGAAAACAAGACGTTTTAAAGATGAAAAAGATCCAAATAATTAAGTGATTACATTCCCATTTAGGAAGCTACATTGAAGCTTTTGGGATCCGTCACGTACTTAACGTTAAATGTCTGCTTACTTAGTATGTTAAACTATAACATGAAAATTATGACTCTTACTTTGATATTATTCAGTAAAAAAGGCTTTCCTGACCCATTTGGTTGATTTATTGCTAGTCTGCTTGGCTAACCAACCAATCACATTTGAAAGAGTGGGTACAAAGAAACCACCAGTGATCCTCGAAGAGCACATGCTAGTCTTGGTGACACAACTCCTAGAAATAACAACACGGTCAGAAAGTGCACATTGCTAAGTACTTTTTACCAGATGAGCTGGGAGGTTTTGCTTAAATCTCCTAGCTCTAATAAAATGGATATGAGCACCTGCAGTCTAGTTCTGAGCCTGTGAGAGCATGGAAATTCCAGCAGGCTGTGGTAACAGCTGAGCTTTCCTCTAAATCCAGGCAAGAGGTTTGGCTCCTGCTATCAGGATACCCAAGAGGTTTCAAAGATTCTGCAAAAGTAAAGTGATTGAACAAATAGTTCCCAAAACTCATCTGACTTATGTGTACAACTGTCAAGATGTACTGACAATAGAAGGAATATTTTTCCTGGATGAAAGAGAAGATCAGGCAGTTTTTTAAGTAAGTGCAATAGCTTCACAGATGGTGGGTATCATACACCACAGTTCATCAGATTATAATGAGTCAATAAATGTGAGATAATATGAACTGACAGTACAAACTGATGTTTGCATTCCATTTCACATTAAGAAACGCACAATATTTTCCTAGAAGCAGATAATTAATTACACAATATATATTCTTTTTAGTCCTCAGAAGAGGGGAAGGAATGTGCAGCTATGGCACAGCTGTCTATCTGTAATTTCAGGATTAAAAAGGGCATTTTGAAATCTTTAAGTAGTAGTTAAATTTTCTTCTAAAAAAAAAAAAAAACAGCTACTATAAAAAGCTCATGATGGAAACCTTTTAGCATGTGACATGCCTCAGGAATATTCAGATTTCTGTTTGACATTTTCTAGAGTACCATAATCTAACATGACTGACAAGCTGTACTGTAGAAAATGGAGCTTGAAATAAACCTGTGTTTTATTAAGTGCCACTGTAGATAAAACAGTTGGTTGTACTTTACCTAGTATAATTCCTAAAAAATATCTCTGTGAAGGCTGCTCAGGGTACTTAGATCACTATTGGGTATTTAGATCACTATTGCATGGTCCCTGAAGAGCTAGAATGAGGAAAAAGTGTGTGCATTACTGTTAAAAGGTGTGTTAAGATGACATGCTAAAATTATCTTAATGTGTGGAAACCCCTTTGCTATTTATCTGAATACTGTTGAGTTGTTAACGGTTTTAACTAACCAGTTCCCAGCTTCAATCTTTTTTGAAGTGTTCTGCTAAAGAATTAAGGGTTTTACTCAGGTAACTGAAATAACCTCTATTAGCAAAATTATGGTAATTAATCAGTATGAACAGAAATACTCTCATAAAACAAAAGCATATTCTAAGTTTTACTAAGCTTTGTAAGTCCAATTTCTCTTTGGATATTGGGAATAATATTCATGCAACCAAGTTGTAAGATTAATTTCACTGAATCAGTGGCAAAGATAATTATTTTCATTCCTCCTGAAAAGCAAACCCTTAAGGCCTGTTTGTTTTCTGGCTTACGCTCATAAATTCTTTAAGATGACAAAATAAAATGACTAATAGGTTTTAAATGTAAGTATTGCCAAAAGTATCTGTTAAAAATCTTGAACAGCCATTTGTCAA
This sequence comes from Loriculus beryllinus, assembly GCA_039877255.1. NCBI lineage: Eukaryota > Metazoa > Chordata > Aves > Psittaciformes > Psittacidae > Loriculus > Loriculus beryllinus. The sequence continues at coordinate 16,939 of JBCJKH010016822.1, forward strand.
AAATTCCTTTTGATAGTACAAGACCTCTAATGCATGCTTTCATGCAGTTTGTGTGTTTATGTAATACAATCTGTTTACATTTTTGTCTGCTCAAACTTCAATTACTCTATATCTTTATGTATTTAAAATATCAAAAGGGTCACAATGACTTTCCAAATAGTTTCTCAAAGCCTTTGAGGGTCACAGTGACTGAATTAATCATGATTGGTATCATCACAAACCCTCAGTATGTGTTGTATTGACATGCTCATCACTGTCAAAACATCACTACATTCCTTTGAACAAACAGAATAATGTTACAGATTGACACAGAACAGTATGGTTTTGCTCATTACCTAAGTAAGAAAAAAGGCTTATCTTGTGTCAAAGGCACATCATTCCTCCTGCTACTATTCCAAGAAACAACAGCTTTCTACTAACTTCTGTGTGATGACCAAAAGCTTCTGTATTACCCACATAGTTATTTCTATTGAGAATTTTCAATTTTACCTATGTTGTCATTTTTGGACATAGTACACCAATGAAAATAGAGGCAATTTTCATGCTTATATGAGTCTAAGATTACTTCTAATTTATTTAGATAATATTATCAATATTATCACCACGAAGCCTTCTCTTCTCCAGGTTAAACAGCTCCACGTTTCTCAGCCTGTCTTCCTTGGGAGATGCACACGTCCAGGTAGATGATATCAAATGATCTGCTTCTGTCCATCAGTTCTGTAGCCCCATCGTAGAAAGTCACCAAATTGGTCAGGCAGGATTTCCCCTTAGTGAAGCCATGCTGGTTGTTACCAAGCACTTTGTTGTTTTTCATGTGCCTTAGCATGCCTTCCAGGAGAATCTGCTCCAAGGTTTTGCCAGGCACAGAGGTGAGACTGACTGGTCTGTAGTTCCCTGGGTCATCCATTTTCCCCTTCTTGAAAATAGGAGTTATATTTCCCTTTTTCCAGTCGTTGGGAACTTCATTTGACTGCCATGATTTTTCAAATATGGTGGACAGTGACTTAGAACCTTCATTTGCCAGCTCCTTTAGAACCCGTGGATGGATTTCATCAGGTCTCATGGACTTGTGCACGTTCAGGTTATTTATGTGGTCTCGAACCAGATCCTCTCCTACAGTGGGCTCAAGGTCTTCATTCTCATAGCCCCTGCGTCTGCCTTCCAAGACTTGGGTGGTGTGGTCAGAGCATTTGCCAGTGAAGACTGAAGCAAAGAAGTCATTAAGTACCTCAGCCTTCTCCAATTCCAGGGTAGCCAGTTCTTCTATTAGCTTCTGGAGAGGGCCCACGTTGTCTCTAGTCTGTCTTTCATTTGCAATGTAACTATAGAATCCCTTGCTGTTATCCTTAACAACCCTAGACAAGTTTAAAACTAACTGGGCCTTAGCTTTCCCCACCTGGTCCCTAGCTTCCCAGACAACATCTCTGTATTCTTCCCAGGCTGCCTGTCCTTGCTTCCATCTTGCTATATCCTAGCTCTGTTACTTTAGGCATATATTCAATGATTCCTAAAGATATACAGTAATATTTAAGGTGGGATGATATGACATTTAAGTTATAATTGTAGGTGGAAGACAGTAATTATTTTTACTTCAGAGAACATTTGGAACCTGGCTAAAGTTAAGTCCTGGTGTCACTGCTTTCACTGAAGTTACTTCAAGCATGAAGATGACCCATTTATTTTCAGTGGGACATTTTAAGAATTGTAAATTC
>JBCJKH010016826.1:0-11781 GCA_039877255.1 Loriculus beryllinus
ACAGCACAGCACCAGCTACTAAGAAAGAGAAAAATTGACTGCTACTGCTGAACCCAGGACATCTGTTCTTTTGAATAAGGGTTGCCACATTTTTTCCTTCCATAAGTAAATTACTGTAACAACCCCTTCAATTTCCTGAAGGAAATTTTTACTCCAGTAAGTGGGATATAAATGGTAAATATCAACATGGAAAAATATATCAGAGAAAGAAAAAGTTATCAGAATATGTAAAAATTGTGACTCCAGATTTTTCACTTCAATCGAGTTCCCTGCTTTGTATAAACCTCAAGAAGAAAGTTATCTTGTTTATGCAATTAGAAATACAATTTTCCCATAAGCACAAAAAAGAACTGTGACAAGATATTCCCTTTTGTTAACTTATCTGAACATTCATTTTGATTAAATTTGATATTAAAACAGGCTATTGTGACTAAAACTTATATGAGCAAGTACATAAAACATAAACATAAATTTATTACTAGAACCTGTGTGCTCAGCAGGAGAGCAGGAGAGGGGTGTAGTTGTTTGCCCCAGACCAAAAGGCTTGGACTGGCCTGATTAGGCCAAGTTACATTTTCAGTGGACTGGCTGCATCTACAATATAGCAAATTTTCTAGGGTCTTCTCTGTGACTTCTACATCTAGTTTATATGGTTTCAACATGATTTCCTGTGCTCAAATTGTTTGAAGAAATGCAAATTCCATATTGCTGCTTTGACAGTGTGAAATTATACTGCTTGTAGCGTGCTCTGTGGAATGGCAGGAAAACAGGTGGAGCATTTGGCTGTGTAAACTCTGGTGTGTGATCTGCAGGCAGGCAAACCTGGCTCAGCCTCATGCTTTCTGCTCTTTGGGAGTGATTCATGCTGAAAATCTCCCAAACAATGTTCATGTTTTGTCACTGAGGGTGAAAGCTGAAATTGTCTAAAACACACCTAACTGTTCAGTGACATGAACAGTCAAAAGCACAAGTTATTCATTGCCTTTATATCTTCTGCAGTATAAGCACACTTAGCTCAGTTATCCTAGAGCTTGCAGAAACAAACATTTATTGGCCCATGAAATTTCAGTTTGTTTCTATTTGGTGGTTGGGGCTTCACCATCGCAAGGAGAAAATGGACAGGTCTGAGCAAGCTTTTGGTTTTTCCACAGCACCCTACTTTTCTCCAAGAGCTCTCAGAAAATGTCTATGCATATTTAAAAAAGCCCCAAATAAAACCAACAACAGTTTCCCTGCAGGCTACACAAAATCCTTAGTTAAAGCAGATATAGAAGCTCTCATATGTACACAAGCATTTCTACCAAGCTTTGGAGTTAGCCAAAACCACCCCTATGACATAGAAAGAGTACATACCATTTTTAAGCAGAATGTGATACTGATATTGCCTACAGTAAAGCTTGAAAGAATGTCTTTTACCTAGCATTTTGGCAACTTGTTAATATAAACTGCTAAGCTGCTATTATTTGATATTTGTCATATGGTTATGTCCAAAAATAAGTTTGCTTTTTTTATTTCATATTTAGGTCATTAAAAATGAGAGCTGCTGTTCAATTTTAAAACATACCTTGTCATTAAAAGTACATTGGCTTTGCTTAACACAAATAAATTCCAAAAGATAAAGCAAATAACTTAAGCATAAACATATTCGCTTGTATGTGTCTACATTTAGGTCTCAGATACAATATTTTTTAGTTCTGCACTCAGAAGGATAGCTTCTTTTCAAGATCTGATTCACGCTTTCAAGTTAGCTGGACATTTGTGTATGGCAAAGGTGTACTAAGATCTGAGTGTGATGAGGGACACATATCATAAAATGAACAAACAAAAACCCAGACCTGAAATAAGACTTATTGTAGACTTAATATATGTATACTGATAAATATACAGAAATGAACCAGCTGTTGTACTAACATAAACAACAAACAATTTGTGCTAAAGTACATAGCCACATCACTCACTGAAAAATGAACCAGAGTGCAGCTAAATCCAAATGGTTATATTGCTTTTTCTCCAATTACCCTTCCTGACTCACCTTTCTGCTAGTTCTTAGAGCTGACAGAATATTGTTGATTGCTCTTAAATGTCTGTTACACCACAAACTTTTCCTATGACACCAGAGTCCAACAAACAATCTTCAGGCTCTTTATTTCAACTTCTGTTCCCCTGAGTGAAGACGAAGCACATAGTCATTCATGGCATTTCCATGTCACTCAGTTTGCAGCCTGAATGTTAATTTCAACAAATAACTCCAAGTTTCTTATACCCAGTAGGACCTGTATGATGGCATTGCAACCTTTAATTCTCGAGCTGTGCACTCTCCAAACACAATGTGCTTGCAAAATAGTCAGAAAACATTTTGCCTCATCAGAAAAGCTTGTAAGGAATCAGCTACTCCTCTCCAACTGAATGTAGAAGGATTTCTTTCAAAATACAGACGCATAAATTAAAACCGTATGTGCAGGTGTCGGCATGCATACACATGTGTGCTTCATATTTAATTTCTGACTACAATCACTGTTTAGGTAACTGAATTGAGATCCTGATCAACACAGTTTAATAGAGAGCAGAGGCTACTTTGGTCAACCAGTCAGCTGAAGCACAATTAAATTGTCTCAATATATATATATAGTACCAATGGATATACAAGACATCTTCACAGAACTGGCAGGTATGCCACAGATCTATGTGTGAAACTATGCCTCAGACCATAGATGACATCAGGATGTCTCACTAGATGTTCTGTTCAGGTAACAGGATACAGAATTATTTCAGAGTGAGTTTTAAGTTCTGCTTCCACTTAAGCTAAATCAGCTTCCACCTTCCCTCACCTGCAAACACTGTATTTAGTGACAATACCAGGTTTCCATGCTGACCTATTTGGACAACAGTGGGATTTCAGATATGCCTCATATAGGATGACATATTATTCAGGTATCAAAATTCAAGTATCTTAACAAACAAAGGGAAAGCCTTGGGGAATATTTGCCACTTTGGAATAATTGAGAAATATGCTGGCAGGATTGAAGATATAGATCTCTTGTGGGATGTCAATAGTCCTAATAAATCAGAATTACTAGTACTATTAAATGTAATACTGTTCTGCCAGACAGATAAGACTCACAGCATGGTTAAGACTGCTCACACAATACTCTTCCAAGACAAGTTTTTTATCTATTTATGTATTTATATTTGATCCAGATGTGTCAGTTTCCAAGAAAGGTACCCCCATGAAATTTCAAACACTGTGTCATCGCATATATATATAACTTCTTATTCATCCTTTAGGCAACTGGATATCTCTCTCCATAAAAACAGAATCCAACACCAGCTTGTCCTCACATTAATAACCTCTTCAGACCAGGGAAGAACAGTAGAATGGCAGTATTACAATTCTGTAGATGATTAGTACAGTCAGAATAACACATGTATCTCTGGTCAAAACATGCTGCTTCAAAGAAAAAATTTCTTCAGTACAGAAGACAATTCAGGACATGTAAGTGGGACATTTATCAAAGGTAAAGAATTTGAACTATCCATGACAGGATTTGATACAAATATCAATTTTGTGAATTGCATGTCACGCCCACTAAAACATTAAAATAATATGTAGCTATCAGCTTTCACTAACTCTTACAAGATTTTGGATTAGTGTAATGAGACCAAACTCCTAGCCACATGCTCTGGGCACACAGCTAATTTGAGCACAGGTTGACTTTAAATTATTTTTCTGCTCTTTTACATTCTTGAATTGCTCCAGAAGAGCAAAATAAGCAGCTGAAAAATCAAATTATAATTCCAATAAGAAAGTCATGACAATTAAATAAAATTAAATGAGAGAAAAGCTTTTTTCTTGGCTATTCATCAAAGTTGTTAACGTTTTCTCAGGAGCAAGTTTTAGCAAAACACATTTCATTTTAGATTTTATTTCTGTTTAAACTGTGTTTCCACAGAAACATTATTTTTCATAAAATATTGATTGAGAAAGTCCAGAATGACATTTTAACAAAAATAGTTCTAAAAACTCCTTTAACACACAAGTAATCCAGCAATTAGGAAACAAGGCAGAAATGTGGCATGGAATTCTAAATAAGAAGCATGGATGATCATCTCTTGCCTTTCATAGATCAATTTACAAATTTATGTAAACAATTAAATATTAACAAAATGACAGAAAACTGACTGGTGAATTCCCCAGTCATCAAGCTGAATAATAACATGAATGCTAAATAAGAATTTTTTTATCTTGGAAACCACAACAGATATGTATGAAATAACGCGATATGGAGAAGTGCTATGGAGAATGATTTTGTATTTTTTTCTTCTGAATGAAAGCTCTTTCACATCTGCACAACTTATGTCACAACAAAAAGTCTGAGGTGAATCAAAACAGAATTCAGACCCCTAGGAAGAATGCTAGAAATTTGGGTAGTACTTTCTTCAATCCTCCCAGTAATGGGGAGATATAATGGCCAAAAGTTTAAATTCTCTTGCAAAATATTCCCTCCTACTGGAAAGCTTGCAATAGTTGACAACAGTACCATTGACAGCAGCAAGGCATTTACCCAAGGATTCCAGAGATCATCTTCTAGTCAGAATTCAGTGACATCTTGAATTGACTAACACAGATCAAAAACTTTTCACTTTAGATTTTTATATTTTAAAAAAGATTGCCTCTATTTTTAAAGTGATAGCTTAATTATTGTTAATAAAATTATTTTATATACTTCACTAGAACAGATCACTTGGGAAAAAAAAAGTTTTGGTGATTTCATTGAAAGTGACTTATCCCTCAACAGAAAAATAGGAACATCCCTGCCCCTTGTTGTCTTTGTTGAAATTGAAGTAATAACCTTCAAATTAATTGTTTCTGACTTAGTTTGGTCCTCACTCAGCTTTCCACCTGCCCATGTATTTAAAATTTTCCATCATGTAAGAATATACCTAGACTGCAAAATACAGTGTAAGAGAGATCAGATACCTCTAAATCATTCAACTTGAGTACCAGAAACTGCCTAGATATATTAGCTAGTCAATGTCTTAATAATATTTCTTTTCATTAATTCAGAATAAGTGACTAGATACACCCTGGTTTTATAATTTTTTTTTTTTTTTTGTATTATGTGATCAATTAGCTTTTATGAAGTCAAAATTATCTAATATGCATCAACAATTCAGGTACTGCTAAATAGACAATGAGATTTGAATATCTGGCCTATAATATAAAATGCACTAGATAGCAAACAATAATATTTTTTTTTTTTTTGACGTAGAGACTTGGGAAAAAAAAATCTGCCTTTTTTACTATATATGCAGATGAAAGAGTTAAAAATAAATACATATAAACTAGGCAATATCTCTGAGATTTGCAAATCCAACAGTTTACATATGTAAAATGAAATTTTACAGGCCTTGCATTTTGGGGGTGTTACCCATCCCAAATCAGTCACACAAGCTTTTCTGATCACAAAGTATTAAACACTTCATTTAAAATTCACGTCATTACAAGCATATGCTGCAATCAGACATTTCCTGTTAGTGAAAATACATATAATTAAAGAGAGAAAAAATGTATTTGTCAGCTGCCAGATGTGCTATTTGCTTATACAGTACATACTGCAGACAAGGTGGTGAGGATAAGACATGTTATTTTGTCTTTTTACAAGCTCTCATTTTTAAGAGTTTTGAAAGCAGTTGTCTTCATAATGATAAACATCTCAAAGCTGTAGGAATTTACAATTCTGTATCCTCTAGTGACTTACCTTATTACACTTTAAGTGCTATGCAAAATCATCTTTGCTGCTGTTTTGCAAAGAAGTTGCATAGTGGATTGTGTACATGAAGGATTGCAGATGGCACAGTCCCTTCACCAAGGAGAAACGGATTTCAATGATGACTAGATAGGCACAGAGGAAGAGTAGTGTATATAACAGTAGTAGCAACATCAGATGCAGAGCTCTTGTCCATATTGCCAGAAGCAAAATGAATTCCTGATAGAAAAGGAGGTCAGACTGTGAGATATAGCTGTGACCTTTAAAATGCAATGTCTCACTGGTCTGAAATACAAAGTAATTTTGCCCTCCTGATTTTGTTTTGGCAGTGAATATATCTTATAAGCTTTCAATTTTGAAAACCAAGACACTTCACCCTCCTAAATATAAACACTTTTTTCCAAGTTTGGTAGTGTTTTCACAGCACCCTGCTTGCCTTCCCATTTCCGTGTTCATAGGTTTCATATTAATTTTAAGCATTAAATTCATCTGTTCTTGAAGGATACAGTTGATGTCTCTAAGTGTTTTCTTTGCATCTTTAGGAAAGATTTCAGTGAGATAACTTGAAAGACTAATCTCAGTTATTAATTTGCAGCCTGAAAGAACTTCATATTGGCTTCCATCTCCTTGTTCTCTTCTCTGATCAAGAGATCAGAGGTGAGTGCGGAAAGAGATCAAGGCTGAGTGTGGAAATATCACTATCAACAGTTAACATAGATGTCTGTTGTGGTTTAAAACCAGGTGGTAACTCAGAACCACTCAGATGCTCTCTCAGTCCCCCTTTTTTCTTGACGGGGTGACGGGGAGGAGAATCGGAAGAACATAACTCCCATGGGTTGAAATAAGAACAGTCCAGTAACTAAGGTATAACATAAACCACTTCTGCTACCACCAATAATAATAATGATAAGGGAAATAATAAGGGAAGAGAATACAACTGCTCACCACCCACCACATGACACGCAGCCTGAAACGACCCGCAATCTAACCCTTCCGTGTAACTTCCTCTAGTTTATGTAGTGTCCATGATGTGCTGTGGTATGGAACACCTCTTTGGCTAGTTTGGGTCAGGTGTCCTGTCTCTGCTTCCTCCCAGCTTCCCCTCATCCCTGGCAGAGCATGAGACTCGGAAAGTCCTTGGTCAGACTAAACATTATTGAGCAGTAACTAAAAACATTGGTGTTATCAGCACTGTTCCCTGGCCGAAAGTAAAAAAACACAGCACTGCACCAGCTACTAAGAAAAATGACTGCCACTGCTGAACCCAGTACAATGTCCTATTATATGTCCTATTATATCCATATTTTATCACACATAGCCATCTCCAACCTAAGTGGCAGCCAAGAGTGAAAGACACAGCTAAAAAGAAAGCAATTCACAACATTTGCAGACATTCAAAGTTCCTCAGAACTTGAAACAATTCCCAAACTGAAATTCGAATAGCCACCTAGATAGTTAAATACTCATATCATCAACGTCTTGACTAAGCAGAAACAGGGTTAAGCTTTGTTTCAGAAAAGAAGTAGTGCATGACCCTGGAAATCCAAAAGCTGTGGAATTGTGAGATGCTTCATGGTGATGCACATCAAATATGACAAAACAGAATTTCATGATATTCTAGACACAGAAAAAAAAATGTTTTGTCTTTCTTGGAAAAAAAAAATTCTAAATAATTTCTTTGTAAAATTATGCGTGCTTCAAAATATGGCTTTTAATGGAAAAGCAGATTCAGCTGTAATTTCAGTGCTAGACTACAAAATAAGAATTCACAAGAGAGCATCATGGGTTTTACTAAAGAAACATCATTTGCATCAAAACATTTTGCATCAAAAGGAGCATGACCAGCAGGTCGAAGCAGGTGATCCTGCCCCCTACTCTGCTCTCGTGAGACCTCACCTGGAGTATTGTGTGAGTTCTGATGTCCTCAACATCCAAAGGACATGGAACTAATAGAACAAGTCCAGAGGAGGGTCACGAGGATGATCAGGGAGACTGAAGCACGTCCCATACGAAGACAGGCTGAGAAAGTTGGGGCTGTTCAGCCTGGAGAAGAGAAGGCTGCATGGAGACCTCATAGTAGCCTTCCAGTATCTGAAGGGGGCTTATAAGGATGCTGGAGAGGGACCCTTCATCAGGGACTGTAGTGATAGGACAAGGTGTAACAGGTTAAAACTTAAACAGGGGAAGTTTAGATTGGATGTAAGGAAGAAATTCTTCACTGTGAGAGTGGTGAGGCACTGGAATGGGTTGCCCAGGGAAGCTGTGAATGCTCTATCCTTGGGGGTGTTCAAGTCCAGGCTGGACAGAGCCTTGGGTGGATGGCTTAGTGTGAGGTGTTCCTGATTATGGCAGGGAAGTTGAAACTAGATGATCTTAAGGTTCTTTCCAACCCTAAATATTCTATGATTCTGTAACTAGGCCCACCATTTTGGGAATTCAATATCTACAAACAAAATAATCCCAACAAAATGCAATTTCTTGATGACAAGAACTTGTTGAAGACTGTAAAATTTGCTGATGGAGAAATAACCTCATAATAGCTTGTGTTAATTTGGGAACATCTGAAAGCCATTGGAAGCCATTTGAACTGCTAAAAAAATGCCCTTTCCCTCCCTTACTTGAATAGTATTTTGGCTACAATAGGTTGTGGATTTGCAGCTGTCTGCGTGTAAAGCCATTGTGATAAGTGATTATGTAGTGAATGGACTAGTTTACCCATAGTGCTTACCTACAATTTTTTGCTTTCAGTTCTCCAGTGAGCTAATTTCTTCATTTGATAAACTAAGATGATTTTGTACACAGTTGATAAATTATATTCTATAAATTAATTTGTGTCTTCACAGAAGAAAAATATTGACATGATATAAACAATAGTGGGATTGCCAGAACTTGCATTAGAGCATGGATCTAAGGTCTGAAAAGAAATGAGGAATGGGTTCACAACACTCATTGATTTGCTTAGACATGAGATTTAAAAATGTGTTTGATTGACCTTTTTTCTTTCACTCCTGAAAAAACTTCTTCAACCCACTTCTCACCTGAATATCGTATTGAACCAAACAAAACCTTTGTGGCGTGAAATATATTTATATACAAACAATGAGGATCTCTGTTGGTAAAAATATATTGTGCAGGATCCATCAACCCAAGAGAAATGAGGCTGTAGCAGCTCCACGACCCCAGTTCCCAGCAGCAGTGGTGCTGAAGAGTATTCCCAGTAGGTGTATGCACTCAAAACATACATATATACCACATACATATATCACAAACAGACACTTAGATGACTTACACAGACAACACCAATGCCCTCATCCTGCTCTCCTCTCTGGCTGAACAGGGTAGAGATCCATTAGTGGGAATACATATACCTATGTACAAGGCAGATCAGGAGCTGTACTCAGACATTCAGTCTATCATGTGGATGTCCCAGATCTGTTGCTAGCACCTTATGAGTACAAACACATGCACACACATACACAGAGCTGCTTCAAATTGCCCTGGTCTCCACAGTGGATGTGCCTTTGCTCTCACCCTTAACAATATACAGGCACTCATCACACCATTATGGACTGACTCATCCCCCTGGCTGCCAAAGCCACTTGATTTAGTCACTGGCCCTAATCTGTGGTGACCACACCTGCACTCACACACACCTGCACTCTCTCTGGTTGCTGCATCACAGATACACAGGCCCTATGACCCATAGTCTGGCTCCAGCTGCTGCACTCAGACTTCCACATACACAGGCACAATGAACAGAGCACCCTCACCCAGAAAAGCGTTAGAAAGGAATCTAGCAAGAGGATAGGCACAGAGCATAGCCTGTACTGACCAGCCAAATATTTACATGTAGCTGGCACTTTTTATAGTTTTTTTTTTTTTTACTCTTCTATTTTCCACACATGGTCATCCCCAAATCACCTAAATGATTTTACCACCTTTAGATCCTCCCATAAATATTCCATAATAAATCTTGTGCAATCTCAAAAAAGCTCCTCCGGTATATCCCATCATGCGTCCCAACCTTAGGCTTGAAGTCCCGTTTAGTACCAAGGGTGATTTGAAGAGCTGCTCTTAATGATGGTGATGGGTTCCACACTTGGACACTGGAACTCTGACAGGGACCTAGGCAAGATTTTTGCTTTTCCAGAGCCTTTAGCTTCATTTTCTGCCTCTCACTATGCTCTGTAATTGGCTTAATTTCCTGTCTTTGGGAATTTGAACCTAATTTCTGAAATTTCCAAACTTCCTTTCCAAGTACTAGTCTTGTCTTTGTTCTGTTTTTTTTTTTTTCATAAGGGGATTTTGTTTATTTGTTTGTTTGATAGGTTCGTTGTTGGGTTTTTTCCCCTCAGATATTTTGGTGCTAGCAAACTCGGGAACGGCAACAATTACGTTTATTCTTTTCCATTACTTTTTTACCTTTCATTTATTTGTCAGCCAAATTAATTTAATAAATTTAACATGAATTCATGAAGATTTTAACCTACTCCAGAATTCCCTTTTTCATGCAATAATTTATTCATTGAGAAAACAAATAAATCCTGACAGGTTTTATTTAGCAGTGTAAAACTTTCTAATTTTTTTTGCAAACTTCTGACAAGATTTTAAAAAAAGCTCTGCACTGTTAAAGTCATTTTATGTCTAATTACCTTTCACAGGAGTTAGACTTTGTGGTTTAATGAAGGTGAAATAGTTTTTTTCCTGTTAATTGATGTTATGGAGTAAAAACATAACTAGCCAAAATATTATCATACTATAATACAAGATCCACAAGTCCTATTTCTTCTCTTATTGGGAAAAAAAGTCTGTTCATGTTATGAAAAAATTTGAATTACTCTGAAGAGGAAGATTATGACCATAATCCCTCCAAATTCCAGAAAAGCATTTAATTATATGCAGGACCCCATTTGTCTCCAGAAAGGTTAACATTAACCTAAATTCATCATAACATTAAGTGCACCATTAAATCATGCACATATTTTACATACAGACATGCTTAAACATTAAACCACGTAGAAATGAGCGCCTGGGACAAAATCTTAACTTTGTAGTTTTAATTATCTTATACAGTCAATGCAGAACTAGGAAATGAGTTACAAAACTTTAAGTATCTGTGATTTAATTAACCTTTTACATACATCTTATTTTAATGTGAACAATTCTGTTTAATAAAGATACTGCTTGGTAAACTTTTGCAGGAAGAATTTTGCTAGCAGTAAGTAAGGTAGCAACAGCATGCAAATAATTTAAAGTAAAGAAAACATTAGGATATGATTCAGTCATATGATAAAAGTCTTTAAATTTAAATATTTAAATTTCTTATATGCAGGGCTTGAGTATGTTACTATTAACACACAGATTAACAGATGGTAAACTTTGCAGCTAGTGCTTTCAGACAAACCTGTTAGAGACTGATCTGAAATCAAACTCTTCTCTCCATTTCCTCAAAGACTGGAGAAGCTGAGATGGAACTCCACCATCCACTGCCTGAGGGATGAGTGGGAAAGAGCTAAGACCCTTCCTTCCATTGCTTCAAGGATTGGTGTGAGGAATTGAAATGGGACTCCACTGACCATTGTCTCAGAGATGGGTGGGAGGAGTTGAGATAAGATTCCAATGTCCATTGTGGGGAGAAGGGAGTGAGGAGCTGAACTGGGACTCTACCATCCATTGTCTGAGGGATGAATGAGAAAGAGCTGATAAGACTCTTCCATCCATTACACCAAGGACTGGTGTGAGGAACTTCTGTCCATTATTCCAAGAGTTGCTGCAGACACCTGTGTGTGTGCACACGTGTAGTTGGCTGCAAGACCAGTGAAATCGGTCCACCAGGAGCAGGAATACGTGACATGAAGAACACAGGTACTCCCCCAACTCACAATAAAAGGGGGAGTAAAACATCTCCAAAATGTGTACCTTTAAGGGGACTCCAGGTTGGATATAAGGAGGAAATTCTTTACTGTAAGGGTGGTGAGGCACTGGAATGGGTTGCCCAGGGAGGTTGTGAGTG
>JBCJKH010016827.1:0-14804 GCA_039877255.1 Loriculus beryllinus
ACTGATGCTGTTAAATGTTTCTAGAGTACAAATTTAAAGAGAACAAAAAAAAGAGGTCTTTGATTCGTGGAGTTTGTAAAGTCCTTGAGCTAGATTAAACTGCAGTCTTGTGAGACCGAGTATGTCTGTGGGGGCGCTTAACAGAAATGCTCAAGAAACTCATGGAAAGCTTCTCGCTACTTACTCATGAAGTGATCAGAGAAAGGATTCATGAGTACAACTAATTAATTTTGCCTTTACATTTCTGCCTGACTCATCAAAACAGGCACTTTCCCCAATGCTGCCTCCTGTTTGTAAAAAGTAGGCTTTGTTCTTGACAGTCTTCACTCCTCAAGCTTCCACTGTCATTTGAATAACACAATAATAATTGTGTTGATGGACAAAAATTAAGTTTGTTTTTTCCCTAATGCAATACAGTTTACAAAAACATAAAAGCCAAACCAACACCTAAGTCAGTATTACACAAGCTATGGAAACTGAAAGCAAAATTCACTCATTTCAGATTCTGAAGAAAGGGTTAGAAACTGGAGCTGATGCTTAACTACAGCACTTGTAACCACAACTGCTCCAGTACAGCGAAACCGGGTTTATCGCAACCACCCAAGGGGCTGGCAATAATTGCTTTCTGGAAGGGATACTCTAAATAAATAAAGGTCAAAGAAAATAGCCCTGGAGAGCTTAAGGGAAATTTAAAGGAGTTGCTCAAGTCAGGACTGCCTACTGGATGCATTCCACAGTGCTAGTGCTGTCCATCCAACCTTCTCTGGATGCAGAGCAGACACCTCTAAGGCCAAAAACCATGGGATGGAAAGGATGGGATGCAGACATGCTGAAAAACAGGGAGCTGTCAGGTTTGGTGTTTCAGGATCTTACGTAATCATATAATGGCTCCAGCTGGAAGGGACCATCCCAATGAGGTTCATGTGCACCGCTCAGTGCTTCCCATACAACATGTTGGTGAGTTGGAGACAAACTAAGTTGAGTGCTAGAATATTAAATGACTCTCAGCTCCCAAATAACAGCAGACTGCCTTTATTGCTGGCTGTGATGCAGGATAAATTGCATTAACAACCAGTCTATCCTCATCTCTGAACCAGAAGCAGGAGTCTTATGGTGGGAGATGCTGCTATGATTAGGACCATTGCTTAAATGAGCGTGTTTTATTTGTAGCTGGATCAGATTTCATTATAAGTTACCACATGTTAAAAACTAAAGGTCCTGGCAAGCATGAATCCTATTCACACATGCTCCTCGCTAATTCTGTCATCAAAAAATAATCCCAGAACCAACGTCATTAAAAGGCCTATAATATAACAAAAAAAGTCAGGCAGAGTTCACTCTGATTTGAGAAGAACCATGCCTATGTTTTTGTTAGATTACCCTGCTTCTCAGATCACTTACTCATTTGCAAGATTTCTGCAAGTAAATTTAAGGTCTAGAAAATGAAGAGACTTTTTAAACTGCCAAAGTGACCTCTTACATCTCTCATATTTCTATAACTAAAAGTCAGCTCCAAAAATCTCAGCTCTGCAGAACAACTAAAAACTTCCATGGACAGTTTTTATTCCACTGTACAGGGTTTGAGGAAAGCAACCTCTTAACTAGTTCAGTCACCAATAAATCCTACGAATTAATGGTTATGAATGACCAGAACATTAACTTTTGGATTCTTGCTGTGGTGGAATGTGGAACAGTTCTCAGTTTTCCCTACAAAACCCAACCAACTACCAATACAATAAGCAACTATTATAAAGAATCAAAGTCTCTGTTTCATCACTTTAAAACACTTCTCCCATGTCAGGTTCTGGAGTTTTTAGCCAGCTCCAGTGGCAAGGATCAGGATAAGCATGCTGCCAGCAAAGAGCCAATTACAAGAAAGGTTTTCTTCCACAAAGCTGTTTAATCACAATTTTAGGACCCAAAAGTCCAAACCAATCTTTGCCACACAAAAGGATACACTTGAGGACCCAGAGTTTTCATCTGCAACAACTTCAGCAGGTTATTACTATGAACCTACATGATGACTGAAGATCCTCGAGGCAGCTCAACCCCAGCCTTGCAGATCTGCTTCTCCCATAACCTGACACTACATCTCATCCTCAAGCCGTGCCATCATGGCAGCACTGCTGTGCCCTATCAGTTTGGAAAAGAGGCGAGCTACAGATCATCACTCCTTGCTGCTCTGATCGTCATTACAGTAGGTGGGGAATTGTGCACCAGCATCACTGGGTTCCTATTGCACAGGAGAGGGGCTCTGCTCCCACCTCCTGTGAGTTTTAGGACCTCCTTACAGCCAAGGGGAAAATTTGACCCAAAATTAGCAGTCGTACAACACTGAACATTTCTGATCCTTAATACTCATGGTAGCAACAACAGCTGTGCAGTACCAGATAGTAAAGAGGCTTTGTTTCTCAAAAGGTCCTTGCGTAGAAGGAAGAGTGTGTATGAGCCAAATAAACAGGTCCCTCTGTTATTCCCCAGGAGGCATATCTTACAGAAGACAAAGTGAGAAGAGTTAAGAAAAACCTAGTCACAAGTTAAACACATTTTCTTTGAGGCCTCTGTACACAAGACAGGGCTGAGGGTGGCAGGAGGATCTATTAAAGTCAATGCTACCCATGAGCTAGAACAGAAAAGCCTTTAATATAAATGTTCTCCAAGACACTGCCATGCTAAGAGTTTGCACTTCCAGGTGTGGCAGCCACTATCTAAACACTATATATCTTATTAAATGACCCCATAATAATACAGACGAGCAAATAACACTACAGAGCCAATCCATCCTCCTCTTCCCCCCAGGCTCTAAGCGTTATGGCATGCAACTTCCATTTAGACATTGAGTGTCCTGCAAAATAAAGCGAGTTGCACTTAACGAACTTTCAGCTGAGCTATGCTCTGTAACCTGAAGTCTTAATGTGCCCATGAGTGCAGGACACTCTGAACCACCACCTCAGGAGAATGATGGCTCTGTGGCATGCTTGGGAGCATGAAATAAGTTACAAGTAGATACCAAAAGGTGAATGTTGAAGCTAGCTCGGTACTCTGGTGCTTACAGCCTCCACCAAGGCTGTTGGTTAAAGGTTTTGTGAGAAGTTTGGAGCAATTCTAATCCTGAGGAAAAGATGTGGAAGCTGCAAGAACGTCTACCATAATCTGCAGCTCTTTAGGGCTGTGGTTTAGAATAGTGAGCTTGGATTTAGGCACTAGTACCAGCCCTTTTAGAAGTAATTTGTCTAGAAAATATGAGCGTCTTTAACTGACCTTCTTAAGGATGGAGATGGGCTTTTGCTGGTGGTATATACAGCACCGGTGCTTTGGAATTTCCATGCCTCAATCAAAGATATATGTAACAGGAATAACAACGGATGAAAAAGATGAAATAAACAGAATTGCCTAAGACCCTCCCAAAGAACCAGATCACCATGAAGAGCCAGGTAAAAGAGCCAGCACTGCTGGAGGACCAGGAGAACAACTTTCCTTTACACAAAGGATACTTGTTCTCTTTAATATAACTGCAACCCTCAAGGCTCCAATGTCACTTTTAAAAAGAAGTTCAGCTAAGCCACTAAGTCATTCTCTAACAAAAGGACAAAAGCGATCACCGAAGGTAAGAGCAGAGGGTTTAGCAGTTCACACAAGTAGCAGTTACAGATGGAGATACAACAGAGAGAGTACTTGGGCATCACACTGCCTCTAAGCTTACATCAAGCTACACAAACATGTTACATGGGAAAGGCTGGAAGAAGCTGAACAGTCTCAAAGGACACACCAACATCCAGTGACCCAACCTGATGAGCCAGCAATGACTTCCTGATTGAGTTTGAGGCAAGTCTTTAGAGTTACAGCTTTTTCTTTCTTGTTCAAACTTTCCAATCACCATCGCAGTCTTATTAAACGTTAAAACCAAAGTAAAACTGACAGCAGTCTGCCCCTGGCTATTGCCTCACTGTCAAGAGTTGAGACCCCTGCTTACACCTCGGTTTGGGAAAGGAGATGGGAAAAAGAAGTGTTTCAATCAAGAGACATGATGTTAGCCACTGAAATTCAATTGCCTGTTCACACCTGGATCTCCTGCAACTCAGCTTTTTATTTTGCCCTTCCAATTAAATAAAAATTATCAGACAAGATTCAGATTCTTCCCTGCTTACACTCGGGTTTTCTCTCCTTGTCAAAATACCCTTTCTGTCCATCTAAACTGCATTAAATACGCCCTGGCTAAAGCATGCTGCTGTTTGAATGTCTCCGTTCCAACTCATCTGGCAAATGCTGAGGTTCAGCTCACACAATGAGGCTGAAGCTTTGGGGCCTAAAGAGCTAAAAGGACCAGGCTTTGAGACAATCAAGTCTTTTGAAGACTCAATATTAAGAGTAGAAAAACAGCATAAAGTGGGACGAGGCCAGTTCATGTTTGACAGCTCCAAGCTGCACAAGGCAACTTGTGCTCTGAGGATGTTGGGCATTGTGCTTCATTAGGAAACAAAATATAAGCTTTTCACTCCATTAGGAATGACTTTAGGAGTGAAAGCACATAAGACGACGACTCACCTCATCAACAATGCACTGCAATAACTGGAGAGGCTGCAATGGGAAGAAGAGAGGGAAAAAGTATTAGCCTATATGCAATATCTTTACAGTGGAGTGGAAAGAAAAAATCATTAATGCAATAAAATATAGCAAGATTAATCAACGGCAGCAAACTCTTATAAAAACATTGATGCTCAGGATGTTCTATTATTTCTAATGGTACCTAATCTAATACAGGCAGTTAAAGGTTTGCATTTTCTTCAAAATGCAATTTGCTAAGTTTAAAACAAGGCATTCAAGCATGCAGAGGAAGCAGCCATCAGGAAAAAGAAAAGTGAATTTTTTTCTGAACTCATAAAGCTTACCATTAAAGATCCCTGGTTTTTCTGAATCTGAAAAAAGACAATATGTAATTAGCATGTCATAATCAAAATGACTCACTTGGACACATTATGATCACTGAGAGAAAATTATTGCATCGCTGGTGGCAATTTGTGGGCATGTGTTAACACAATTTACATAATGAAAATACACAAATGTTAATAGCTCGCTTCTCATTTATAGGCGAAAGTCAGCAGAATGTTAATTTCACACAACACTTTTTAGTACCCTCCAGGTTGTATTAGAATAGGAAGAAAAACCATAATCCATTTCAAAAGGCTGTTTACGATTCAGATATAAATAATGTTTTATATTGCTAGATTGTGAACACTGGGCTTAATGTTGCAATCATTGCTAATGTTATGAAGCTCACTCTTTTTAAATTAAAAACCGATTTATTTAAAATTGAAATTAAATCATAGTCAGAAATTAGAATTTTGGATTACTGCCAGGCTCGGCTCACAATCCCTTTTTTGTGAAGAAAACTTTAATTATGTGGTTGAAGTATCTACTGCTGCTCAGGAAAGCCTTTAATACTCCACTTTTTCCCAAGTTTCTTAATATATTCCAACCCAGTTTTATTTGGAGTATAAGTAGAGCATTGCCATCTGTGAGGCTGGAAAGTTTGATGAACTTTCTGGTTTTAAATGGCAAAGAAAAGAGTTGTTATCAGTCGTCTTCAATTTCCACATCAATCTGGTTGGGAAATAATTAATAGTTTATAGTAACAGACCATTTGATTGCTTATGGAGATTCTGGCCCATATTGGCAAAGCACCTTTTAACCACAATAAGGAACAGAGGCAGAATTACAACGCAAACAATTAAATACAAAGCAGCTACCTAATACAGAGTATCTGACCAGATTTCGGGATGCTGGTATTCTGCTTATGTTCATGTGTACCATTTCTAATGGGTGCAGAGAATTAATTCTGTATTTTTCCTAACCAGACACAAGGTTGCTCAACCCAACGCAATTGTGATGCGAACACAACATGATCCTTACTGAGACCGTTGTCTGCTGTTCTAACACACTTTATTTGGCTTGCCCCTTACGCTTAATATTCTCTGCTGTATAGTGCCATGATGATAAATGTTGTAGGGCTGCCATCAGCTCTGGACGCACTCCCCCCCCAGTACCCAGCCAGAGGCAGGATCCTCTGGTGATACTTTACAGGTAGTAAAATGTAATGTAAGAGGAAGCTGAAAACTAGCACCAAGAAAATAGCTGGCATTATGCAAGTGAAGCCTTTCATTATTGTATTAGCAGTGCACAAACATACACATAAAGTTTCTGTGGATAATTCTATTTTTTTCCAAGGAAGAGAAGAAAATAATAAATAGAATTAGCCCATTTTTTTAATGGCCAATGTCAACCTATTACAAGTCAATGGAATAAACATGCTGCTTTGCATTATTGCTAATCAGCAAAATATGCTGTGGATATAAAAAGACTTTTTTTTCCTACTTCACTTCCAGATGCTAAATGACAAAACAGACTCAGCTTATTCCTTAGGGAATGGTGTGGGGCTTCTTTACACTAGTGCACACGAGCAGGCGTTTCAGGTTGTCATCCTAACAGAGCACCAGTCACATTTCCTCACTGGAAAAATGGGTCTTGTCATGCAGAGGAATAGAGGTGGGATCATCTACAGTCGCCTCAACGCCGATATGACTACATCCAATTTCAGAACAAGATTTAAAATATCATTTCTAATCAAAGGGCTCAGTGCTTCTAATGAAAAATAAAGCAACACAAATGCAAGTATGACAGGATTCTTCCTGTGCCGCTGCTACTCTCCTCTGGAGCAGCAGGCCCTGCTTCTGCAGAGGGAGGTAGGGAGGGATGCGTGCTTGCTCACACACACATCGTTACCAGGTTTTATTACACTATTTTGATAGCGACATATTATTTTGAGATCATCTTCATAAATTTCGCATTAAGGTAGCTGTGCCAGTACCTGGAATTGATTCAAAATGCTTAAGACACTCAATTACTTTTTAACACTGTTACCCGATGTAATGACATATCTGCTATTTCCCCTGCATTTGATGATGCAACATCATTGTAATTGATTCATTTTCTCAATTAAATAAAGCTACTGTGCTTTCCTCTACGCCAGTGCCACAGAGACTCCCCAGTTAGATGTATTACCTATTTTCTTTGCCTCAGATATATTGCTTGTAAGGCTGCACCGTGCTCCTCTGTTAACGCCACCAGAAAATGCAATGTTACACTCATATTTTTCAAGTTCTGAACAGCAATGAACTTAGCAGTATTTATATTAGGCATATTTTTCATTGTTAAAACTATGTTGTTTACCTTTTCCAAGATCACATTATTGGGTGGCCTCTGCAACCATAAACTAAACCTAACTGGCGACAACTTTACAGTCGACGCTCCTCCTTTTGCACACAGTTCAGGAAAAAGGGAAGCCTCCGGTTTTATAGCACATTAAGAACAGTTTTAAAAGTACTCAATGTAAAATGTTTTATCTTCCTGCTCACCCACGCTCCTCTGTTTCCTCCATGAACCGTCTGGTTTTCGTGCACTACTGGGAGATGAGAAGTTCAGGTTCGTCTCGAGGGATTAGAGTGCAGTGGCTGCAGCTCAAAAGCTTGAGCATTTGGTGTGTCATTACCCAACTTGGGGCTTAGGAAGGAGACTGGCAGTGCTGTTTCTATACCTTCCATGAAGAATTTCAACTAATGAAATGGTACCAGAGACACAACTGAAACCCCTGCTTGAAAGAAGGATGAAAAAGGTGCAATATGTGTTTTAAGAGTATCAAGGAATGCTTTGATGTGCTCATTAAAACATCATTTTTGACTCAGAAAAGCCATTTTAGTCCTTTCACCACCAAAATGCCCTCCCAGAAGAACGTGAGTGAGCCCCCGACCTGTTTGTCACTGGAAAACCCAGTTGCTCAGAAGGTTCTGCGAGCTTTTCACATGCAACCAAAATGGTGTGCATTTGCAGAAATGGATCAGCTATCTGGTATTTCTGAACCTATATGGTCTTTGCTGTGTTTTTACTTACTGTATGTGATAGCTTGTAACCTGAAGAAGAAGGGTAAATGATAAATAAATCTATCACATTAACAGTCTGTCTCTCAGGTCATGAAGTATGAGTGGTATCTGGATAAATCACTCCATAAAGCACATTTATTTTTTTTAGGTTGGTTAAAAATGCAGAAGTTTGCCTCCTGCTTCATCTACTATTTAATGAATGCCTCTGGTTATGAAAAGCAACTTTTGACAGACCATCAGGTTATATTCCTGTCTCCATGGAGATACTTGGGACGGGAAGTGGCTGAGAAGACCTCTACCATCTCTTTCACATTATATTCACAAGCACAATCAAGGAAACTCAAATGAATCCACCCCGGGTAACTTAAGAGGAGTCACCAGCTCTAGCTTTAATTTTCACTTTTACTCTCTGGAATTAGGACTTGCCCTGAAGCTCTTGTTTGAGAGATTTGCAGGTGACCCAGGGTTAGCTCTTCCCATTGCAGTTAACAAATTTTCTCTTTACATTTATACTGCTTTTCAAGCTAGTGATATATCTCTTTCTAATAGAAAAATACATATACCAACAAATCATACAGTTAGCATCTTTCAGGGAGGCTTTACAACAGAATATCTATTTTCCCATTCCAGGAAAACTGTGGATTTTAAAACTACATGCAACTTATTTTTAATCTTTTAAAATGAGGGTTAGAGTTGTGCTGAGCAGCAGAAAGTCCTATTGACAAATGACCAACACACACTTGCTTTGTCTTTGCCCTGATATAAATGGGAAAGGAACATGAAAATGCACTGCATCTCCAAGCGGTTTTCACCACTGTGGGTTTTACTCCTCTGGATTCAAAGCATGATCTTCACATATATTGTACAAATTCCTGCCAAACTGAAATTGGTTATACTTCTGACAGAAGTCACCAAACCTGAAAGACTGACCGCTCTCATTTGTTCCTGATACCGTGAACGCTCCCCATCCCAATCCACAGATTTTGCAAATGGCAAACTTCAATCACTGTCACAAAAACAGAGGACCAAAAAAAAATAATAATAATAAAGACAATTCACAACAACCTTAATATTAAATATATTCTTCCAATTATATTATACCGGTTTTCCCAGAGGTCTACAAACAAATTTCTATAAAGAGATTATTTCATCCACCATTGAACTGCAGCCACTTCTCAGAGAAATCTGTTTACCAGAGTTTAGTAACACAATTCCACAAAGTGGGCATGAAAAACTACACACTGCTGAAACGACTGAGGGAGTACGAGAAGCCAACAATAACCACTACAGTGGAATAGGACAAGGATGCTCATAACACCATGTTCCTCAGTCAGCAGGAATGTTGGGTGAGCCAGTCTCAGGCAAGAAAGTAAATATAGCAAATGGCTGTTTAAGACCTTACTTTAAGCATCACAAAAAGTGTGATAAGGAGAACAGAGGGTGGTCCAGCCACAAATTGAATAAAGGAATGGGGTTTAGTTCTAACCTGTTCCTACTTAGAGCTACCCACGATCATCAAGATTAGCAAAAATTGTAACAGAGAGAAACACCAGCAAAACCTAGAGGACACTAGGGAAGAGGAAAGCCCATCACAACTGAGCAGGAATTATGTAATGATGCTACCAGAAAAAAGCCCACCTCAAAATCCAAAAGGACAAACTCCATAGTGGGATGTCCAGGGAGGAATACAGCCTAAAGACACACACGGTTATTCTTTCCCCATACTGTGTCTGAGCCTGTGCATCCTGAGAGCTGTGGGCTGGCTGGGGAGAGTTAAAATTCAAACCACAAAACCAGCCAGAAATCTTGAGAGACCGAAAGAACTGGGGTCTTCAGACTAAAGACACAGCGAGGATGACATGACCAACCCTCCTGCATCACTTCTTCACAATCATTACACACAGCTACCACTATACCCTGCAGTGAGAAAAGCCTTTCTGATAATAAAGTAGAGGAACAAATCATCTAAGGAAACAAGAGAGCCTCTAATACCAGAAGCACTGAAGGGCAGCAGATGAATACCCATGAGGACTGTCTCTCTTCCTAAGCACACCATTGCAAGTCCCTTCTACCTTGAAAGGAAACAGGTAAAAATGTCAATTGTTAAAGCCTGTCACTGGAAACCTTCTAGAAAAATCCTGAGCTTTCTCCAAAGAGCTGAAAAATCAATTGTTATCACTACAGATGACATAATTCTAGGGACCTCTGAAAGGAAATAACCCAAAGCAATAATGATTTGGATATATGAGGGGAGTTTCCTAACTACACTGAGGTGCTGGGTGGGTTGAGCATCTTCACCTATGCCATTCCACTGCCCACAAGTAGCATTGTGCTCCCTCAAAAATTAAACCTACAGTTTGACAGGGCTGGCAGAAGAATGGCTGCTGTGGAACGGAAATGCTCACCTAGACCTCCAAATCATTCATTCTTATGCTGGCCTCTGGGGCTCCTCACTACGGTGAGCGACTGTCACCCATCAAAGGGGGATGAGATGGTCGTGTGTGCTGTGTGCTGCTACAAGTCACGTTGAAAACACAGCCCTCAGCCTCTGGTGGGATCCCAGTCCACGGATGTAGTGAAGAACAACCATTGGGACTGTTGTTGCCATTTCCAGAAGTGCTTCACAACCTCACAGCCCTATGAGGAGCAGATATTCTCATTCCCTCACCCCAGCCAAGAGAGCCTGTTCAGAGCACAGAAAAGATGTAATCTTTCAGTAAATCCAGTATTTGCTGACAGTCAGCAAAGGGCCACCTACAACAACCCAACCACACAAATCAACTCACCTACAGCTTTCTTCCGAAGGAGAGCTCATCTTCCCAATTTAAGTTTTCATTCCGGTACCTCATCATCACTATCCACTGCAGGAACAGCAACTGGGAGAGATGTTTCCTTCCAAGTACAACAGGAACATCTCCCATTCCACAGGAGCACCGACTCATGCAGGAAATCCCTATATAGTTCCAAAAGTACCTCCAAAAAGACTTCAAATGGATGCTGCCATTTTCTTATCCAATACAAACTATGAAGGGTGACAACACCATAACCAACTGGGAAACACAAACTTACATCCCAACTGCAACGATGTGCCTACAGGTGAGCATCTGGAGCAGGTAATTTCCCCACTGTGGTAAATGGAACTTTCCAGAGGTCTGAAGCTGTCAGAGTGACCAGGGATGAGGTTTTACACAAGACAAGGGGCACAAGCACAGAATGCATCCTGGAATGGTGGTCATAAACCACAGCCTAAGCCCTGGTCCCTCAGACTGCCTGGAATTATTAGGGTTAGAAAGCAAAATAAAACAATAAAATCAGGTTTTCAACATCATAAACTAATAATCCACTCTTAAAACATATTAAAAGCATATTAAAATATACTAGAAAATCCAGGTTTACTAGTTACCTACACTTCCAAGCTTGACCATATTGTTCAAACATCCATTTTACATTAAAACAAAAAAATCAGACAAGAAGATTAAGACAAAAAAATACAAATTTGTCTTTATCCTTCAGATTCTGAACTATTTTTTTGTCCCCCTAAAAACCTCTCCATTTTCATAAAAGAAAACACTTCTAAACTAAATGCCAATGTTACAGAAAGTTCCTAATACCCAAATCAAATTTAAGTTCTAACTTGTTTCTGGCTAAGGAGGAATAAGTAGGAGAGCAAAGTGTATCAAAGTATATTATCTCACGAATGATACATGTAGTGAAGTCTACGTGAAGAAACTGGTGAGAGTTTAAAATAATAGCAGATGGCTTCAAATATTGTCAGTGATTTCTGGAATGTTGCATTAGAAAAAGCAAAAATATTTGCACAAATTTATCGTATTTAAGATATGATAGGACAATTTAATTCTCTATTTTGGCATTAGCATTTGAACAGTGTTTAATGTCTTTTAAATGGCTAGATAGAATGATATATATGGAAGAAAAAACATTTCTTTCTTACTAGGAAACATGCTGTAACCAACCCTCAATTTATTCTCACCAAAATAAATGAATGCTTAAAGGATGTTTCTGTCAATTGAAAAAACAACAGTAAAATGGCTCTTTTCATGCCAAGTTAAACTAAATATTTTTTTCCTTGACAACCTGCTTACATTTAAATGCAACCAGGCCAAATGTGGTCAATAGTATGGATTGCACGTAACAAAAAGAATCTTAGACCATGTTAATACAGGGATCAGAAAGCAGCAACTTCATTTAAAACCATGCAATTATTTAGCAAACTACAATACAGCAAATAAATTAATCTGGTTTAAATGGAAGCACTTGCACAGGAGCTTTTTGACCTACAATTAAATCTTACTTGCAGAAATCACAGCGAGGGTAGAATTTGCTGATGAAAGGATAAAAATAAAATCTTGCAAAAAAATAAAACCCCAAACCAACAACCCCAGCTTTGGTAACAGAAATCATCATCATCATCATCATCATCATCATCATCATCATCATCATCAAAAAGGAACAAAAGCATTTGTACAATCTTTTCCTGCTGTAAAAAGGAGCCGTGTCCCAAAGCTGGTGCAAGTGTGCATTGTCCCCTGAGCTCCCCGGAGCAGCAGGACTGAGCTGCTCCAGCTGAAAGATCTGGCCCAGCATACGCAGAACATTCTGCATCGTCTCTCCGATGCTTTTTCGATGCTGGGGTTTGGTAAAAGTACAAACCTTTCCCTAAGAGGAGAAGCAAAAAGCGATTTTCCTTCACTGAGGATTGTTTTCCCCTCCCTGTATATTTTTCTTATCAAGCAAACCAATGGCAAGTCTATAGCGAATGCTTTCTTGGGCTATAAAATTTCCTATTATCCACTTATGTTTTCTTTGCAGTGGGATTTAAGAATGCCTCTTCCTTGAGACAAGCAATATGTCATCATTTTGTTGAACTAACAGGCCTGACAGTCTTGTCTCTCCGAGTTAAAGACACCAGTGCTCCGAGCTCGCATCGCTGCTGAAATGAAGGTGAAAAAGCTGGGAGAATAAAAAAATGAAGGGGAGGGGGGGAATCTAACTGTGACTAAATCCTTTACTAATTCATTCCCATTATTTATCATGCTGTAAAATAAACTCTATTAAAAAAAGACCCTTAAATTAAAGTCTCTTACATTGTGAAATAACTAATTTGTATCCTTGGATTATCTATTTTAGCAAATATCATCTTCTGTATCCCCCATTTCTCCTGTCTTTTTGATCTTTTTTTCTACTTATCGTGTTCTTTATTTGAAACAGATTTTTAACAGATAATCTTGATCGTTATAACAATATCTTGCTTGCATTTTATTCAAATAATTCTTAAAAACAGCTTAAAAAGCCGTTTGGAATAACATCAAGCTCCCCATCAATCAAATGAAAAAATTCCGCTGGCGGTTGTATAAACATCAGATCAACTCTGATGTCTTCAAGGATTTCAGAGTGAACCATAAAAAACTCCATTAACTTCTGACAAAGAATGCAAATTAATCACAACATGGGGTGAAATGAAATTAAAGGCTCTTTTCTAATCAATGACAAGGCAGGATGAAATATTTGTTACTCTCCGCGTTCAGGCTGCCGGGATGCTCGTGCTTTTCCCGGCACATCCCAAACGCAAGGTGGGAGCCTGGATTCACCCGGGGTAGCTCTTTAGCCCTCCCCATCCCCACAGCTATCTGCTTACAAGTCGCCCAGATTCACAAAACACACTAATCATCTGAAATCTCAGGTGCATCCAATTTGTTATTCACACTCTCCCGGTGCCAGTGAAAAGCCTGGCGTAGACAGATGCACCAAGAACCTTAAATGACAGTTTTGGCCTCCGGAAGTGCGATCGCTACAGCAAAATCTAGTACAGCCTCCAGGTGAAATGTCTGGAGCTCCATATGGAGCAGGGAAAATTAACAACAAGATGAAAATCGCTGTAGCAGCGGGGAGCCTGGATTTAAAAAAAAAAGGGGGGAAAACAAAGGGGGGGAAGAGAAAAATTTAAAGATGAGGAAAGAGAAGTAATAAATTAATGGGGTGTGAAAACATTCAAAGCTTTACAATACCAGGGGCAGTATTTGCTCAGATTTGGGGGGGGAGCAGTGGGATGGGAGGGGGCAGAATGGGGAAAGAGGAATTTTGGGTGGATTTTTCTTTCTAAACTTCAGGTCATTTCCATGTAATTTATTAAGCGAGGTGGAATCGCAGCCGAAGGAAGGGAAGCATTTCTCTAAATGCAGAAGTATCTTAAATACAGTCGTCGTAACCTGCGCTTTCCTATAGCTGATTAAATCCTCGGCAGCCGAGTACTGCTGTTTCTTTGGAATATTTCCCTAATGGATGCGACATCCTTTTAACATCCTGCTTTGTATAAAGTTTGACGACAAGCCGAGAATATTTAGTGAGCAATTCTTTTCATTTCTCCTAAATTGCATTATCATTAAACAAGTCATTGCCCCCATCGTGGTTTTATACCATAGACTGAATGTGAATCTCTGTGATTAACTGTACGTCTCGCGGTTGGTTCAGCCACTGCACATCTTTGGGCTTCCAACTTAAAATGTCATTAAATATACTTGGAGGTGCTATGGCCTTTTGCTTTGTAATTTTTTCATTTTATCCATTATTTTCCCCATTTCTTTCTGCTCAGACACATAAAATCAAAATCACATCAACTAAACTTTTTGAAAGGGTTTTGAAACTTATTTTCCCTATGTGCCTTCTTCAGATACCTAAGAAGCTGGACAGACCATTGACTAGCAATTGGGCTGGGGAAAAAGGCTTTCCTTTCATTTTTACATGGAAAAGTAGGAAAGAACTTTACTCAAAATAATATTTTTTGTGTATGTGCATGCACCATTCCTATTAGTTTTAATAGTTATGCAAACACACTGGGGGGAGAATATACCC
>JBCJKH010016835.1:0-10368 GCA_039877255.1 Loriculus beryllinus
TCGGCAAGCTGTTAAAGAAAGGGAGACATATACCATCATACATGATTGTTTCTCAGTGTGACCCACCTCCCACAAATTCCAATATAATATCAATAAGGATGGGGAAAAAATCTCACAAAGCAGAAAAAACATTTTACTTGGATATTTTGTCTAGCAGTCTCACAACTGATTTGATATTCCACAGTGAAAAGTGTGGAAAAGTCAAGCAATGCATACCTAAATTGTTGGATGAATTATGTTAACTACAACACATTTTGTCTGAGAACAGGAAGAGAGTGGCCTAGTTTCCTGAGGCCAAACATAAAAGCAATGGGAAGTCCCAAAACCAGACTCAGAACTCAAAAACTGTGCTTGTAAACCAGAGGCCTGCAATACAGTTGATTACCGGTGAATTTCAGAGAAGAAAATAATAGAAACTTACTCCTGTCACTTTACCTTTACTCAGAAACCCACCCCAGCTTTTCTCCCAGATTCAAAATTTCACCTGAAGGGCACACAGAATTTTCAAGAGTTCAACAAGCTGATTCAGAAATCTGTTTCACAGGAAGCCCCTGAAATCAGAATTAGCAAGTGTGATGTGATTTCATTGTATTCAGTTTCAAGATATTTTTCCCATGTTTCTTCATTCTACCCAGCTTTTTAATTCCTTAAACTGGAACTCAGTGTAATACTGCATTATTGATACTGCAGCTGTGGAAGAGGGGGCTGCAGGAAATACAGTGAACAGAAGTGCACAGCACCTACTCCGAGAACCTTTCAACCAGTCAGATTGTTATAACCGCACAGGTAATCACACTGGAGAATGTATGCACAAGGTAAGTGGAAATATGGCAAATCATATCCACAGAAGGTGAAGGAGTACAGTGAGACCTACATAGTCACAATACAGAAAAAGAAATTATCACTTCTTACATCATGATTTTGCATCTGTGCTTATCCAGTCCTTATTTTGAACATGCAAAGTGACAGATGCGAACAACAATATGAATAAAATCTTGCCTTTGCAAGATTTATCTCAATACTTTGGAGATTAGAAACTATAATTAAAATCCTGCCAATAATGAAAGAATTATCTAGAAAAGTAAATAAAACACTTCAGCAAAATCTCTGCTTTTATTTCATCAGCATAGATTTTGGCCATTTGAAATGAACAACAGCGGAGGAAATAGATGATATATATATATAAAATCTATATACATTCCCACAGCAAAAAATTATACAAAAAGTTTTGGTTTGCTTTTCAACTGAAAGTTTACTATTTCAGCTACTGTCACCCATGGGTTGCCCAGGGAAGTTGTGAATGCTTCATCCCTGGCAGTGTTCAAGGCCAGGCTGGACAAAGCCTTGCGTAGCATGGTTTAGTGTGAGGTGTCCCTGCCTATGGCACGGGGGTTGGAACTAGATGATCTTAAGGTCCTTTCCAACCCTAACTATTGATTCTATGATCCTATTCTATGATTCTATAAAGAAACATTAAACTACAGAAAGAACCAAAAACCTCAGAACAAAAGAAAAAAACTCAGACATAAATACATACACATATATTAAAAACCCAGGAGTGAATACTGACTTGGCTTTGAGCTTGTGAATAGTGATGTATCAGCTTCATTAAGTGCATTTCCTGAATTCAAGCAGCTACATCTACGTTCTTGTAACTAGAGAGACTCAGGCAGTCAAAACTGCTCCACAACTTCAGTGACAAAGCTGCACATTACTCAAGCATATGTGGTTTTCTACAATTTTCTTTTATAAGTAAGCTGTCAAGTCTCAAATACAATACCTAAGCATTCAGTATGGTGTAATGTTTTTTAAAGAAAGATTAACTGCACAGTTACTGTTTGGTCTCTTTATTTCCATGGCTTTCCTGCTATGCTTCCAAATCTCAATACGGATGGCAAGATGACTTATCTGGGTTCGGTTTCTACCCTGCAACTCCTGTAAGATATCCTACAAGAAAAACAGCACAACTCTTCGTTTAGCTTTCTGATGAGGCAGTCATACAGCTCCGAATATCAGTCACCTGCTACACTGAAGATGGAAGAGCATCAACAACTGTTAAGAACTTCCTAAAAGAGCTTCTATTTACTTACCAGCCTCAAGGGTATCACCCTTTGTGTGGATAACCCTCTACAATAGAGACACTTCTATTACTCAAAAAGGTGAAATCTTACGCAGTACTTACTGCATGCCAGTGAATGACACTCCAAAACAGCCCAACAAGAAGTGGTTTAGATGTGCGTTGTCCACAGTGGTTGAAATAACCACCCAGACTATATAAAATTTCAAATCATAAAACAACAGTATAAAAATAATGAAAGCCAAAATCAACAAACAGGAAAATTACATTCACTTACTAGCAAAAGCACATGGCTTTTCTTAATAGCTATTTTGTCAGTGCTGTAACCCTATTAAAAGGGAGTAAGGGCAACACCTTTCCTACGAGTAGGTCTGGTTCTTTGCTAAACATCTTGGAGGTGCTGCTGTAAAAAGGGCATCCAGAAAC
Organism: Loriculus beryllinus; assembly: GCA_039877255.1. Lineage (NCBI taxonomy): Eukaryota > Metazoa > Chordata > Aves > Psittaciformes > Psittacidae > Loriculus > Loriculus beryllinus. The sequence continues at coordinate 2,504 of JBCJKH010016835.1, forward strand.
CCTGCTTTGCAAAGTGAACTTCCCACAGCATGCACTGTGAAGAGAAAAATCTTATTCCTGCAGTCCAGCTTTTATCAGAGAATGACATTTTGCAATATCAGCACAGATCCTGGCACCAGCTATAGTGAAGGCAAGTGAACAACAGCAGCTTTCCTCTGGAGCACAGCAGCAAAGGAGGCAATGAATACCCGTATGCCAGAAGCCAATGCCAAGGACAGTTTTTATCACAACAAGCTGTTACAAGTTATCATAACAATTAAAGTACATTCCCTGCTTTTTTTCCCAAAAGCCAGTTCAAATCTAGGCCAACAGAATTATTCCTGCAAGTGGAATGCAGCATCACAAATTACCATATAGACAGACAGACTAGGAATTAATAACCAAGAACAGGTGTGTAATGTTCCTCAAAATAGTTATAATCTATTCGACATAAAGAGGTACAAGACAAAGAACTAAGTGTAGCTTGTCTCAGCTGCAGATACAAGGAAGACAACCACAGTAAAAGCAGAAAAAGTATTTGGATAGGAGATTCAGGCATCAGAAGTAACAATAAACTGTATGACAGAGCAGCCAAGCAGTCTGTGCAGTTTACGGGGAAAAAGCAGGACTGATGAGTTAACTTTAGAACTAGTCAATACCTTTACCTTCTTGGTGAAGTGCTATGTGGTGGTTCTATTAACATCATTCTTTGCTTAGATCATCTCAGATCACAAGCAAATTGTGCAGGCACTCAATATTGCTTATGCAGGATACACATCCTCTGCAAGGAGGTTTGAATTTAACATAAAAGACAAGATTCAGAAAGACAACAGAGGCATAAGAAACATGAAACAAAGAACCCAGTCAGAATTACAGGTAGGGATTTTAGCACAACAAAAGCTTAATTGTTTGTGATACTTTGTAACCTCCACAGAAAGAAGAAAAAAAGGAAAAAAAAAAAAAAAAAAGTTATGAGAAACAATGAAACAGCTTTACAGGCATTTATAGAGAGTTTCTTTCAACCGTAAAGGGCAGCTTGGGAGAAAGTGGTATGAAAAGTTGGAAGAATGCAAGAAGAAACTAACAAGATCTGAGATAGGAAATGACCTCTTGGGAGGTGGGGGTGGGAGCGGTGTAATAAATGGTTGAGTATAGGCTTTGAAGTGCCTTGAAAGTGAAAGGAAACTGTTTATATGTGAGGTCCAGTGAAAGAGGAGACTGAAGAACCACCTGAGCAAGAAATTACTCAGTTGAAACAGGGGAAGATTCTCTCTGTAGGACATCACTACACAGCACAAATGGAGCAAGGCTGCAACTGGAAAATTTACAAAAATATGTTAGCATAACAACAGGAGTCTGGACAAGGGATTCCATGTGACAGATTAAAAAATAAATATAGATAAAAGCCCTCTGTGTTCAGAATTTGCAGAACTACAAGACCTAGTTCTAAGATCTATCACATCATAGAAAATTTTTAGATTTCAGGCCTCAATGACATAGAGACTAGTGATTACTCTCAGCAACTGTGTGAAAAGGGTAAAAAGTGGGAAGATCTAAAGCTATGATTTAGCCATACTGAGCTAATTAAATACCTATGAACAGATATGAGTGGCACAAGGCAGTATTTCAAATTGGACAAAAGCAGACACACAAAGGAGAAGGCAACTGACACAGAGCACTGAATTTGTGCATGAATAGAAGTAGTTGAAAGCAGGATAAAGAAGGTGACCATGGAAGATATCCTGCACAGAAGTGCTGAAGAATGAGCATTAAGAAGTACGTTCATGTCAACACTTAAGTAGGTCAAGCACTGGGAATATGAGAAATTAAGGGACTAACAACACACTGGCAAACCGACCACAGCTAAAAAGGAAGCTTTTCAGAACTGTCTTCTACACCCAGTCAGATCAACAACTCAGCACTTCTGTTATTTCTTTAACAAATTAGCCTTCTGCAAATAGACAACACTAGCATCTAAACTTTCAGATACTTCAAAGGTAGTTTGGTCACTGCTCTGGCTGTGGGTACTAAGAAATCTGAGATGATATAAACTGGATTTCCACCAGTAAGCCATCCTACTCTACTGAAGTCAGAGAAGTAAATTATTATTATTAATACTGAGAGCAAGCCAACTGTGGCTTAAATGGTATAATGGAACCATACAAAACCAGTTTTGTATAAACCACAGCACAAAAAGACTACAGCCTCAGACTACAGCATTGCTAAATGGCACACAAATCAGGCCATATTTTACAGCAAAAAGTATAGTTTTTCTGGTGTCTTGTGTTGAACTTTTACTGCTTCTCCTCACTTCGTATCTGCTAACCAGTAAAATGTAGCTGAAAATGGGACAAGTACTGTATGCTGTTTAAAGTGGGGGATAAAAGACGCTTGTATTTTGGTTTGGTTTCAGAAAGCTATTGCAATATTTGTCTGCTGTACCACAGCTGCCTTTTCCCTCACCCCTCGCCATTCCCTCCAAAATGATCACAGAAACTGGGAGAGACACAGGAACTGCTGTGCTGAGCCAGCACAAGCAGAACATTGCCTATACTGGACCAATTCCTCTGAAACTAAACAGAACAAGCTTAAAGTTACCTTGCAGTAGCAGCAGGCAAACTAGCTGCCTGCAAGAACAAAACTAATCAATTCGAGCTTCCCCCCACAAGATTCATGAAATTGTGTTCGTAAAATATCACTCAAGTTTTTAGAGCTGGTAAAATGAGAAACACTAACAGACATGTGATTTTTGACAAATATATTTCATAATAAAGAAAAAACAATGCTCAAGCCTACTGAAGAATTATTTGCTCAGCTGCTGTAAATGAACACAGTGTCTATCAATCTCAAACAGTCATCTGAGTAAGTCAATTAACTCCAATCGCAGTGCTGACAGGCACCAAAATGATTGGAATCTATCTTCTCTACTCAAAATAAAAGGGTAAGTTGGGAGAAAAAAATTATTCTACCCTACTTCAAAGATGTTGTACAATAAGAGACAGGTAATATTTAAAGATTTGTTGGTACTTCTGTCCTCATCTATGAACAGATACTTCTGCCATTTGAAAGAACAAAACCAGTTTTCACAAAACATACACACTGGACTCTCAGAAAATTGCAGTGCTTGCATGCCGAACCAACACAGCCTTAGGAAACCTCATAACTACTTAGATATGGGCAGAAGTGCATCCCTTATGCTCTCCCTTTCAGTCTGTCATCATAAAACCCTTAGAGACAATGGTTGTCCTCAAGACAGTCTTCTTCAAATTCAAGCCACCAAGAAAAGCTTCAAATGCAGTTCATAAACCATGAGAAGCCATATCAGTGTTCACTTAGTCCTGAAATACTACTGTATACTGCAGCATTTTGATAGCACCGTGATTTATTATGTGTCTCTTGTATGGAACTACGTTCACTTTGACACACAGTTCTCCATAGCAGACAGACCAGGAGGGGGAGAGAGAGAGTGTTCATATCATTCCTGTTGTACACTCCTTACTTAGTTTTTTTTTTCCTACTGTGTTTGTTAAATCCTTAAATCAACATTACATGGTTCACACATGTAAACTGAAGTACACACCTAGGTAACGCAGGATAAGGGCTTTGCTAATTCTGATACCTATTTCTGTCTTTTTCTAAACCTCATCCTTTATGCTAGATACTATTCATTAACAAAATATTTAATGTAATTCAGAGTTAAAATTACATTAATTTACAGAATAATGTACACAAAGAGTGGCAGTCTTTGAGTACAGGATTTCAGGGTAGCTTCAGATAATTTATCTTTGGGACAGGATTATTTATACTTGTGTGCTTAATGTAAATTTCCTGCACTGTAAAGCAAGAGTAAAAAACCTTCAAACCTTCAACACAATTCAATGACTCGTAGAATAAGTGCAGTGACATGCCTGATCACAAAGCATCCTCTGCAAGTACAATAACATTGAACAATGTCTATAGGGACACTGAACAGATTGATAGTTGAATACATAAAAAAAACCCAATAAATTAAAAATCTGCTGTTAGTTGCTGCAATTTGAGAATAAAATAGAATTCATAAGTCGAAGGATACTTAAAATTCACCATCAGCACATTCTACATGAAGCCATAAATGGCACATTATCACAGAAAAAAATGTATCCTAATAGTGTCCAGGCTGTGCAGTCTGTGTACCAAAGTAGCATATTGTGTAATCTGTAAATAGCTGATTTGTTCAGTGGTTTACTCTCTTGTTAAAAATAAGAGTGCTAGGCTTCAAAGTATGGCCTTCAGCTTGCAGTCACAGCAGTCTTCAATGGATAACTAGCAAAAAAACACACGACAAAAGATAAATCATCTACAGAAGAGACAGAAATATTGGAAAATAACAAAGACACTGAATTGTTTCAGTGAAATACAGAATAAGTTCCAGAATTAATCCTGGAATTTTCAGTTCGTACATTCTAATACCAAGTTCCTTGGTATTTATTATTCCACTAATAAATACTAAAACTGAATAGCGAGCATCATCTCCATCCACAGCAAGGGAAGAAAAGAATACATAGTCCTCAAATACACTAAAATGGCAATGATACAATAATGCTTCAAAATGTTAGATCATGACTCAGAAACACATAAAAAAGAAAATGAATTTTGAAAATTTTTTGTCTGTAAACATACAGATTTATGTAAATATACACTTCTACACAGGTACAGACAGACAGGTAGAGCATTTTCTTCTGGCTCATTTTTAATCTATCAGTCATGATGTCTGTGTCTCTACAGAACTGATCTGACTCTTTCTAATCCTCTGCCCATTTTTGTTACTTGAGCATTGCTCCACTATTTCCTATCTGAAGCTTGATTAAAGTGACATTAAGGATGAGGAAAGTACAAACTTTTCTGTTTGCTCTTAATTTTTGACACAATGATGCAGTACTGCTTCTTACTTAAGGAACTGCTCCTGTGAATCCTACTCCAGAAACTTCTCTCATTTGGGGTAGCAGTAGTTTATTGATATGAGTTTTGGTCAAACAGAAATTACAAGATCAGGTATTCTCTTAGTTAAAGGAAGGTGAAAACACCTTGAAGTGCCACCATGCCTTCCCCAACCCACTGACTTGCACACTTGCCTCGTCTTGTCAAACCACAAAACCTGTGGCACTTGCATGGTTCTCTCCAGGTCCCTTGGGGGACCAGCAGCACAAAACATTGTGCATTTATGCACATATAGGGTTTGGGGGACGAATACAGGGTAGAGAAAACTAATGAGACTCACAGGTAACACAGATCAAAATGCATTTCTACACATTGAAGACATCAGACTCAGCCATAGAGTACCACCAAATTGACTTGATTTTTTTCATCTTGGGCCTAGTTTGGAAGGCAAAAGAAGATAGTAAGAGTAGTAAGAGCCTAGAACATTTACATTAAGTGTTCAACTGAAAGCCCCATCCCTAGAAATGTTCAAGGCCAGGCTGGACGGGACTTTGAGCAACATCCTCTAGTGGAAGTTATCCCTGTCCGTGGCAGGGGGGTTGGAACTATATGAGTTTTAAGGTCCCTTCTAACCCAATCTATGATTTTATGAATGAGCCTCTGCATACAAGGAAACCAAGCTCTAAATATTCATCGCATGTCTACCTTCTAAGAAAGCCCTAGACCAATGCAGAGCCCTTAGAGATCAAGACTTTGGCCATAAAAATGCACTTAGCTGCATTTTATGTGATTGTTGCGCAATGCATAGCCCAGTTTAGCACTAAAAGACACATTCAAAAATTAACAGACTTAATGAGTATTAGAAGCATAAATATGCTGCTGATCCAGGCACTTCCTTAAAAATGTTTACTCAGGTTGTAGTTGCCTGAAGAGATCACATACTGTAGAAAAACATCTCTTAAACATGGAGGGTCTGTCTAGAATTTTGAGTAGATCTTTGTTAAATAGTGAAAGCCAAAACACAACAGCCCTCAAAAGCAAATTCTAATAAACATCATATGTACACCTAAAGCATTCCTTCCACAAAAGTGAAAGTCTATCAGAAGCAAGAGAAAAACAGACTGAATTATAAAAATAAACCCATTTCCTCTCATATGTGTCCTCAGAAGCTCTCAAACAAACGTACTCCCTTGATATACTGCTTCAGCATCAGTGTTAGGAAAAATTGCTCTCTACATGATGCCATACTACATCCAAATTAAGCTGAAGGACATCAATTGCCATAGTGAATTAACGTATATGTCAAATGAGTAATCCAATAGGGAATCACAGATATGTGTTCTCACATTAAGTGATCAAATGAAGGGCTAAAGACAGCCTTTAAAACTGAAGCAATTTTGGGATTACTGGTTAACAACCTCAAACAATATTGACTCCAGGGAAAGTGCCTTCCTAATGAAAACAAGAGAGCTTACAGGGTCAAATCTATAATTACCTTTTTTTTTTTTTCCTGAGAATGTTGTTTTCCGAATTAGAAACATCTTTTTAGGAAACCTTAATTAAATTGTTTGCATATATATGGATTTATTTCCCACAAACATTAGATTTTTGTAGTGATGCTCAGATGCTCTTGGTTTGTGCAGTCCAAACCCAGTGAAAGCAATTGCTCTTTTATAAAGGCCATAATGTCCTCAGACTGTAATTTTAATTTCTATGTAGATCTCTGCCCATTTTTAAAACCATAGAATAGTTTTGGAAACTTTATGTCTTAATGACATTTACCTTAGGCCCTTTGGTGGCACGCTTCTTTGCCATCCTTTTTTTTTTTTTTACAGATATCAGGGTTAGAGGGATAAACATTCAGCTGACATACATTATAACTACTGGGATCATGCTCTCTAACGAAATAATTTACCTTTTCAATATGGTGTTATCCTTACCTTGCACTGTTTTTTATTAGTACCATGAGAGTATCACACCTAGCTCTATGACAGCTCAAGCGCAGATGTGTGGAGACCTCAAAAATGAGTGACATGAAGTAGTCCCATGGCTGACACTGTCATTACTGCAAGTGCAGTGCATGATAACACTGCTGAGTAAGCAGAAAATAGCTGTTAGCACAGCAGAGGCCATGGTACATAGCAGCAGGGAGATTGCCAGGGGTTGCAGAGACGAGAAAAGGGCATGGAAGGTGGGGAAGGGCTACCCTGCAAAGCCAGCCACATGCTGGTTCTTTAAAACCAGCTGTTTCAGTTCCAGGGTACGCACTGGCCACCAGATGAAGAACTTATATTTCTGGAAATATAAATTACTGGAAAAGGAAGTCTCTACCATTTGAAATATGCTCCTTACAGGTAATTGTCTGTTCACACATTTTGCTCCCACAATACATTCCTTCAGGATAGGATAAGATGGAGAGAAACAAAAGAGAAAGACTGCAAAAGGAAGACGGCCAAAACTGAAGATACCACTTATACCAGACATGGAAATTAGAAAGTTTCCCCACCCCATCACTCTTCTGCACTTTCATGTATTTCTTTACATTCAGTGTGGTCTGAGACATGGCCTTCCCTGACACAGCCTCAAATAATGACAACCCTAAGCTTATTAGACCTTTATGCTGGAATGGATATCCTTTGCCACAGATCTGCATCATCTATGTCTGGCACTTCTACCCACAGTGTCTAAGTACTACTGCTTTTTTCCTGCCTTGCTTTCCATCACTGAAAGCTGATATTCCCCACCGAAGCATGATGACATACACATAAACCACAACATCCTTAATAATAATCATAGAATCATGGAATAGTTAGGGTTGGAAAGGACCTTAAGATCATCTAGTTCCAACCCCCTTGCCATAGGCAGGGACATCTCACACTAAACCATGCCACACAAGGCTTTGTCCAGCCTGGCCTTGAACACTGCCAGGGATGGAGCACTCACAACTTCCTTGGGCAACCCATTCCAGT
>JBCJKH010016838.1:0-12795 GCA_039877255.1 Loriculus beryllinus
ACACAGGGGCTTGGAGCAAGCTGCTCCAGTGGAAGGGGTCCCTGCCCGTGGCAGGGCTTGGAGCTGGAGGAGCTTTAGGGTTCCTTCAACCCAAACCATTCTGTGATTCTATGATTCTATAGAGAAGTGATCTGGGTAGTGAGATGGATGAATTGTATCTGAAATCCAAGAGTTGGGTCTGGGGGATAACTCAGCTTTTTCCATGCAAGATGTAGGCATCTTATCAGAGGTGTGTGAGGAGAAGCTGCAGAGTTTCTCTGGGTGGGGAGGAGGAGGGTGAAGGTGAGGATCTGGCAGCAGCGATTCCCTCACAGAAGAGATATTTAGTAAGGCAAAGGAGGACTCTTCTTGGAGGTACATGGTGATAGGACAAGTAGTACTGGTGATGTGTTACAGTAAAGAGAAATTCTAATTGGAGACAGGGAAATCAGTTCTTCATGAGGAGGGTGGTGATGTGCTGGACCATGATCCCACAGAGCCGATGGAGTCCTTGGAAACAGGCACAAGTTGATGGGATGAGGCCTGAGGAACCTTATCTAGATGGAAGTTAGCCCTACTTCAAGCAGGAGGTTGGACATTGTGACCTTCAGAGGTCCCTTAACTTTAATTGCACCCTGATTTACAAACTATCTATTGGAATTCACAATATATAAAATAAATCCCTATGATGGGAGAATCCAGGATGCTTTATTTCAATAGCCTTTGGCATTTAAAAATACTTTTAGGATGTCAATGGAGAGGTGGCAGATGTGGTGACTATGGTAAATACATCAGTTCCTCAAGCACCCTCCACATGTTTTAGCTGAGGTAGAAGGATTCAGGTGCAGGTCACTTGGACTGTGAGGTGAATGGAGCTGAACTTATATATTTTAGGAAACCCTGATTTCATAATACCCCAAATGAGAAGGATTTCTATGGAGACTGGTTCAGGCAGTTTCATTTGGTGACTCTGTTCTTGCTGCTGTCATGCTCCAGCTCTCAATTGGAGCTGAGAAGTAATTTATTCTGTACCATTCTTCTGAAATCCACACCTCTAATGAGAGCAGAAGCTTTGCCTTGCTCTCTGTGAGGGTGTAAATGGAATTTCTCATGGCAAATTACCTACAAGCAGTGAAAACAAGTTTCAGTTAATATACTGCACTGCCCGCTTCTTGCCCTAAACATCCTTATGGTGGGATGTGTTGGGAGGGGTTCATCTTAATCCTTTTCACCTGGAATGGTGAAAGCCTTTAGAGAATGTTGAGATGGTATTAAAGCAACACCACAAATACTGTATCCAGAGCAAGCTGGAGGTTTTTGTTCTATTTGCTGATTATCAAAGCAGCATCTTAAGAAATGAGTTATTATAAGATGTGCCTTGCTTTAAATATTACAGGACTGACATTTTTGGACATAATTCATTTCCACCTCCTGCAAACCACAGTGTTTTTAAAGCTGCATGTTTCTTGGCAACCACTGCCATGAAATTAGGGAAGCTTTATGATCTTGAAGGAAGATTTGGGGAAGGCAGTGGGAGCGATACAGTGCCATCCTCGCCCTCACGTCCCTCCTTCATGTGGTAACCCATGAACCAGACTGGAATGACACAGCTTTTATTCATAGAATCATAAGATGGTTTGGGTTGGAAGGGACCTTAAAGCTCATTCAATTCCAATCCCTTGCCGTGGGCAGGGACACCTTCCACTAGAGCAGCTTGCTCCAAGCCCTGTCCGACGTGGCCTTGAACGCTGCCAGGGATGGTACAGTGAGTTCCAAGCATTCTTTGCTGTTTGGCTCTTGAATGGAATGAGTTTGGTGCTGGAAAAGGCAAAGCCTTCACCTAAACAGGGCAACACTGCTGAAAATAGAGCTAAAATCAGGTTATTCATTGTGATAATGATACTGCTATTGATGGATGAACATGTTGCTCAGGATCAGTATAACCAGGTGCAAAGCAAGACCTATTTTGCACTGCAGATACTGAAGCTCTACCTGGGTAATCATACAAGCTGTATGGTCATTGTCATGTTATGTATGCTGCTTTTAGGAGGTGCTGCTTGTAATAGAAAGGCATTATGGGATGTGGGAATTTCCAGTATCACAACTGCTATATATTCCACAGTGGAGCAAGCTGCTCCAGTGGAAGGTGTCCCTGCCCGTGGCAGGGGTTGGAACTGGATGAGCTTTAAGGTCCCTTCCAATGCAAACCAGTCTGGGATTCTGTGATATTTTAGACTGTTGAGTTTAGAATGGGCTGCACAGTGGAGATTCCGGTAAAATTACTGCAGTGATGATGGTTATTGGTTACTTTAGATTCTGTATGATGCCGTATGTACTCATGACACTTCCCATCGCTGTTGGTCTCCACCTTACAAAGCTGACAGCTTAGCACTGTTGTCAGTATTGGACAGCCCCTCTGCCACATCTTGCTGTTTGCAGCTGGAGGACTGGATCTGTGCAAAAGCTTATGTACTTTGAAGTTAGTCCCAAAGAAAACAGCAGTTTGGCCTCATGCTGACCTGAGTTGAGCTCAGGAGACACCAGTTCAGGCACAGAGGGCAGAGAGCATGGTTGAGCAAGTGTGAAGGTAATTGAAAATTTCATTTTGTTTCATGTGTTTTTAACCAGAGAGCAACTTAACAGCTCTCAGGTCAAGAGAGCGTTGTGAAGCTATTGATTAATATTGTTAATAAAATAGTTAGAGTTGCTAAATGAGGCTCAGGTTAGGAGAACAATGTATAGATGTCCACATCCATCGTAAACTGTAGGTATATTATTATTGCTTATGGATGCTTAGCCTGTGTGTTCTTTCTCTTCCTGTCTCAGTATAGCATGTAGAAACATGTGAGACCACTTTCAAAGCAGCACAGTGATGTGAAAACTTCTGGAACCTAAACCATAAAGTTATGCTCTGTGACTGTCAGAAAATGAAATATACAATTCCCATTTTCTTCCTGATGGAGAACTTGCAATAATTTAGGGGTAAATTAAAAATACAATCCAATCATTTCCTTGTAAAACCTGGTGCTGACATTAGCCTTTAGTTATGACATTGCAATTATCTCCATAGCAACCTGGTGTGATGTGACAGCCACAATGACTGTAAGTTCACATGCTCTTGAGCTGGATCCAAGGGAGCTGGTTTCTTGCCTGAGACATTCATGATTTTCTCCTTTCTTGCAGTAGTCTTGTGCTGGTGTAACGTACCTGTACTCAACTTAGGTCTGCTACACCTATTCAGAGACCAGGGGGTAAGATTTTGTGCATTTCTATGCTTTTCAAGCATATTAAGGAGCAGTATCTTATATGATCTCTTCCATTAATGAATAATTTTGAGAAAGCTCATATATGAATATAGTAGTTTCCGGCTATTATGTGCAGGAATACATTATCAGTGTAGATTGCACCTTTGTTAACTGTAAAGCCTGTTCTTTAGTCATACACGTTTTGTGGTCTCCCTGAAGCCTAGCAGGATAGCAGCCTGAGCAAGAGAAGCTTATTACACATTGAAACAGCTGAAAAGTCAAGAAAGGCACAAGGCAAAATCTGTTACTAGTTTTGGATTGAGCTGTGGTTTATGTGTCTTAATTCCTTGTTCTGTCTCCACGTTCCCCAGTGATAGTCTCTCAGTCTTCCCTGGAATACCTATCTCCTGTGTCTGCCTTGAGTTATCTGTTGGGGTTACGATGTGTTTGGGTTATGGAATTGAGGTTGCGTTGCAGGGTTTCTCCTATAGAGACCATGGCAGTGTGACTGAGCTGAACCCTTGATTTACTCTAACATCTCCATCTTCAGTGAAGCGAGGAGGCCGCTGGCACATCAGCTGAATACATTCACTTGCAGCAGTGCATTTCCAGCTCTTGCTGTCACCAAACATGGCAGGAGCCGAACCTGGAGCACGCTCCATGCAGAGATGACTTCTCAGTAGTGGCTCAAGGCATTTTGTTATGGAAATGCATTGCCAAGCATGCCTGTAATTTGTTAGGAGAACTTTGAAATCACTCCTATTCCCTTGGTGCAATCATGGATTGAAGGGTAATGGAGCCATCCACTGCCAGCTTTAACGCTTTTATATCTAACTGTGGACACTGCTTTATGTACTCATTATGCCACCAGGCTGGAACAGCTATTGTCACACAGTTCTTTATAAGTCATGGTAACATGTATGCCTCCAATATGTCACTGCTACCACCTTTTAAAAGAAGAACTTGTTTTCTGCAGGCATCAAGACTAAGATGTATTTCACCACCCCTGTGTGTAGCAAGTTGGGTGATTAAATTTCTGCGTGGCGAGATAAGACAGCCTCCTGAAGGATTTATGTCCGTGTTGCTCTGCAGGCTATGTATTTGCTCTTTTGTTATCTCAGTGAACTGTGCAGGAGGAGTTTGAGGGCATGTGGGGGGCTTTTCTTGTTTTATGGCTTTCGCACCCTGTATCCCTGAAATTAAGGTTTTGAATCAGTTGGCCCACACAGGTGAGCTGAAAGGAGACATGATACCATGTTAGGCTCGGTTTGTGATGCAGAGCCTGAAAGGAAGCAGGAGTGCATAGACAGTGCTGCCTATGGGGTACTAGAGGGAAGGTGTGAAGCTGCAGAGAAATTGGCTGCCATGCACTTTCTTGGGTTAGTAACCTGGTCCTACAGTAGCCAGACTGCTTACCCTTCCTCCTGCCTTTATTCTGTCTCTTCCTCTTGCATACAGGTGCCTGGGACTCCTCCATCACATGGGTATCCCACAGCTCTGGTCTCTCCCTGTCAAGAGAGGGACATGGAGCAGGAGGCAGAGCTCAGGTATAGAGAAATGGTATGGAGGAGCCTCTGCACAGCACTGGGTCTTTCCGTGCTTCTTGTGAAGCAGGAATAGTCCACTTGGGTTCATTTAGCACACAACAAAGCTGCCTTTGATGTGAAAGAGAAAACTGCTTCAGCCCCCAGCTTGTGTAAATCTGCTGAGACATCATGAGATGAGCTGCTGATGCACAAAGTGTGGGAAAGTGTGGGACAGTGAGGCCATAGCCAAACGGCAGGGAGAGATGCAGAGAAACCGTGAAGATTTTTGAAGATACTGGCTCAACACACTCATCAGAGCTAGAAAGTTACCCACTGTGGTCTTCCATTGGGTTGAATCCACAAGGAGCTCCAAGCTGTGCTTCTTCACTGCACTTGAAAATATTTTCCTTTCATTAAATCTCTCTGAATAGCTGTTTTGCTGAGGGTTTTCTCCTAGGCTCTGTTATCCAGGCTTTATGCAGTGTTTCTTTCCTTTTTTTTTCCTGAGAATGAGAAAGTGACACCTTACCCTTCCACAGAGCAAAATTGATCTTTCTCAGTAGTGACAAAATATCTCCATTTAAAAGGTTTGACTTTCCACCTGAGACCTGCAGTAAATCTATCCTCTGCAACAACTGGAGCTAAGAAAACTCTGAAAGGAACGAAAATTCCCTTGTAAACATGATTGAAGCATCCATTTACCCGACATCCTTAGCACTGTTCTCTCTAAGGGTGATCCTAGTTAAGGGATGGGAGTGTGATTGCTTTTGTTTCCTCGCAGTCCTGTTTATTTGGAGGGATCTGTGGCTTTCATGGCATCAGGAACAAAAGAACTGACCCTACCAACGTGACTGAAGTTTGGGCTTTGGTGGGACTATTTCAGGTCCCGTAATGTACAGTTATGTAGGCTTGGTTCAAAATCTGCTGAGGTGGCACTGGAAATCCTCCCATGCTTTCCATGGGGCCTTCAACTTCTGCTGATCAGCTTTTCCAGCGTCTGCTGTGCAGCAGAATGGCTCCTCAGCCATGGGGCTCACAAGCAGCATCTTTCGTGCTCTTCATGCACTCTAACTGGATAGAGAGCTATTTAGGTTGGCTTAAGGTTTTAGTTTCTATATTAATTCTCTCCTAACCCTCGTTAGCTGCAAGTTAAAAACAGTTCTGAAAGGGTTTGATTTCCTAATATTGTATCTTCTGTATCTGCAATGTCTGTTGTGGCCTATTAAGAATTAAACAGAGATCACTAAACTCATTTCATTTATGCCTTGGGCCTCATTCAAACCCTGGTTTCCCAGCAAAGTAAGGCCAATGGATTAACGTTTCATCTAACTCAATGGAGTGGTTTTCATCTCTTTTAATGCCTTTGGCATTAAAGAAGAAAAAGAAAGGGGGTAGGGAGGGGGAAAAGATGATGCTTTGACTGCACCAGAGCATTTTGTTAGTGCCCCGGCAGTGCCTTCGCTGGGATTATTGTGTAGTGTGCTGGGCTTTATCCCGCTTCCAGTGGGAGGGGAGGAGTGGCAGAATGGCTTATTGCATCTTTATATCATTAAGCAGTTTGTCTGACCACAAAATTGTATTTTTTTTTTAAAGGGATTTGGGTCTTTCTCTTTAAAAGGCAGCCTGGTCTTCCCTGGCCACGACCAGCAGCATTAGCTGCTGTCAGACAAATTACAGGATGGGTGAAGCTGTGATATCGACATGTGCGACTTGATCTTTTTTAATGGGGGCACCACAGGGGTTTCTGACTGCCCCACTGAGCTTAATGTTCTGTAAGGAAAAACAGACGCAGAACTGAAGGACATTTCTAATGGGCTGCCTGCTTAACCCTTTGGTAGCTGCTTTCCTGGCTCCACAGCATCCTTTTTTCTGAGGGCAAGTGTTTAAGGAAGCCCTTGGGAGCTGACTGTGACTTACCCTCAACATACTCCATTGTGCTACCTGAGCAAGCTCTGTTCTGTGGGGACGCTTCTGTCCTTCCTCCCCCACCTCTTCTCCTTAGCTCATAATTAAACCAAATGGTTGCAAACTCTCTGGCGAAAGGAGTTCTGTAATTATAACAAGAAAATAGCTTGTAAATTGGAGTTGTCTACTTTTTTATATTAACAACAGCTTTATGTACAAGTGTGGCTATTTATTTTGACCTTCCTTAATAATTAGCTTCCTAGGGATAAAGAATTCGACATCTCCGAATTCATCAGTGCAGAGCGGTGAAGGTGAAGACCCTTCTGCGGAGTGGGGAATGCTGCAGATTTGTTTTGGGGTTTGCTTTATTTGTGTGTGTGATCCTGTCCTTCCTTTTTATCTTTGCTAACGAGCTCCAAAATCTAAGCAGTGCAATCTGCAGGACCCAAGGATGTCCTTAGGTATGACTTCTCCTTGGAGACCTTCCCACCTCAGAGTACTGCTCAGAAAGGTGTGTAAGGCTCTGGAGATGGGGCATTAACAACTGCTGCTTTGCAGAGATAGAAGGCCACCAACTGAAAGGTTAGCTTCTTTTCCTTAAAACCACAGCCTAAATGTCAAGAATGCTTGGGCACTTTGGTTGCCCAGTTCAGTTCTTTTGCTCCCAGTTACTATTATTTTACTCCCTTAACTTTTACCATGCCTCAGTTTTCACTAAGTCACTGGTCCATAAGCACAGGGTGCGGGAAATACGTTGCAGGTCTATGAAGCTTTTCACTGGATAGATTATTGCAGTATCCATCTATTATTAATTGTCATTAGCACTAAAATGGCCATGAAAGCTCTTAGCATCTTGTTTACTTCATGCAGCTCATAGTGAGGACTCCTCTCTAGCTCTCGAGATAGTGGAGTAGTTGTAAATAGAACTTAAAAAGTAATAAAACCTATATTCACTGCTGTATGCCACTTTGAGAGGCAGCTGTTTTGCTCTTGCGCTGCGTCATTGGCAAGGAAGGAGCAGTGGGGTTTCTTTCATGAAATGCATGATTCCATCTACTTCTGGTTATACCCTGCACCAGAATCTCAGGTGAGAATGGTCCCACCCTTCAGCAGACCCACAAGGGCTGGGAAATTTCATGTCCTGTTTGATTTTGCCCCATGAATCTCATCCCACACTCAGAATTTATCCGTAGTCAGAAGTCGCTTACCTCTGAGCTTTGGTGATGGAACAGTTAGTTTGGCTTTGTGCTGTTTGCCTCAGTTGTAAGAGGACAGATGCACCCGCTTAGCCTGTGGTCTACTTTGGAACAGATCTGAAGAGGCAGAGTGCTTTTGTACCCTGGGGGAGAGGGACTGAGCCACCCAGGGCACCACCACACTCCCCTCACAAGGCTTTTTCTCACCATCTGTTTAGACCTTTGAGTTTCTGGATTGAGTGAGAGGTTTCTTAGCCTCCTGTGCATGTGTTAGGTGCATGCAATGGGCTTACCTTGAGCTTGCTTAAGAGATGCTTTTGGTAGGATCATCGCTTAGGTCTTCCTCTGGGTTTCACTGGGCACGGGGAACAAGAGGACAGAGTTGGCTTTGCAGTGTGTGCTTCTGAAAATCCAGTGTAAATGCATGCAACGTGTTGTAGGAGAGGTAAATGAAGGCACAGGAATGAGTTTGGCATCAGTTCTGTACGAATTGGAGTCATCTATTTAAGGCTGAGGTCACCGAAGATCCGATAGCTTGCTAAAGATTATTCTTCATATGCTGTATACTAGGTCCTTGCCTTTACATTGATTTTTAGGGTGTGTTTGGGGATACGTATTAGCATGCCAAGGCCATACTTTCAGGATGCATAATATTAAAGAGATGCATTCCTGGAATATCCCAGCAGTATTAATGTGATCTGAGTCAGATCTATTTATGTGGTTACATTTCTGTCCATTTAGCCAAAGTATATGCTAGAAGTTTATGTTGGCTTTTGTGCTCTTTGCTGGCTTTATTAGCTGTGAGGTGACAGATGATCTTCCTCCTAGGATAAAGTTTGCAGGGACAAACTCACCCATCAACTTTCTTCTTTAAATTTGCATTGGCAGTGTGAGTTGATGCACAACCAGCCCTTTGAGTTAGAAGGCCGCAGGGCTTTTCACCAGGTGAGTGCTACCCTAAAACTGGGTTTATTGTGCAATCAAACCACCATCTTGGTACCTGTCAGTGCAGGGTGTGTTAGAGCAAAGCCACCCTATACACATTACCCTTTGTTTTGCGAGGAATAAAAGTGGTTGATGTTGCCAGCTGATTACTAACAGAAACAGGGAATAGACTGGTATTTAAGCTTTGTCAACACTGTAGCAGGGAGGGCTGGTAGTGCTGCAAGGACAAATGGAGTAAAATTAAAGCGAAGTAGCACCTGAATACTGATCAGCTGAAGGGAAATAACATCATCAGTCAGACCAAAATGATGAAAGCGTGTCCCAGGGAAGCTGGATATGCTGCATCCACTGCGGGTGCAGCACTCTTACCTTGGCATGAGCTACACGGCTCAACTGAGGCTTCTCCCAGTAATGCACAGGGTAATTCTCATGGCGAGCTTAGAAGTGTGACTTCAACAAGAGGTACCAAAGAAAAAAATTATGTATATGTATAGGGGGCCTATAGGGATGCTGGGAAGGGACTCTTCATTACGGACTGTAGTGACAGGACAAGGGATAATGGGATAAACTTAAACAGGGGAGGTTTTGATTTGGTATAAGGAACAAATTCTTCACTGTTAGGGTAGTGAGCCACTGGAATGGGTTGCCCAGGGAGGTTGTGAATGCTCCATCCCTGGCAGTGTTCAAGACCAGGTTGGATGAAGCCTTGGATGCCATGATTTAGTGTGGGGTGTCCCTGCCCATGGCAGTGGGATTGGAATTAGATGATCGTAAAGTCCTTTCCAACCCTAACTATTCTATGACTCTATGATTCTATGATTCTATGATAAAACAATGAAAAAAGCTGCCATCACAACAGTAGTGCTCAGACTTTGGAGAACTACTTTCAGTTACCTGAACCAGTCTAAACTGACCCTGGTAGGACAATGTGATAAAGCTCACTACAATATTTTAGGTGTTTAAATTCTCTTTGAAACCTCTAGTGTAGTCAGAAGTCTGTGATCTCATGTGTCATGACTATAGGCTGCTTTCAGATATATAACTTAACTCCCATTTTTCTCAGGAAAATGGAAATAGCAGACACTCCCTTCTAGGCAATAAAAAATCCATCTTGAAAAGCTGAATAAATAGTGATATCAATAGTTAGTGATAGCTAATCTTTTTCTGTAAATCCAGAAATGCAGCTTATATCTCAAATCAGCTGCTACCATGTGAGAATGGAAACAAGATAATGACAAATGGAAATCCAACATTCTCACATTCTTTTCTTAGCAGTTGCTTAGCGATCAAGCCCTTTAGCTATCAGGTGGTCAAGCAGATACCATTCTTGACTCTGCAATGAAAAGTAACATCTCAGGCACTTCCAAGAACCCAGTTTCGTAGAGCCGGCTGTTGACAGTTTTAATCTGAATCACACTCACAGTATTCTGGTGAGGAAGGAAAATAGGGTTGGTACATCCATTTACAGCTGAAGAACAGAAACTGCAGTGGCCAACTCCATAAGAGCTTATGTGTTTCCTCAGTGTCCTTGGGGAAACCTTTGTCCAAAATTCAGACTCCTGCAGTTGTCTGCTGCCTGCCCTGGAAGTGGCTTTGAATTCCTCCCTTGGCATGTAAGAAAACCAGTTTTCACATATATCTAATCCCACGGTGACTTCTGAATTACCATTAATTAGATGTCTCTTGTTAGGTCTATTATTCTTTTACTAATTTGATTAGACTTCCTTACATTTTCTGAAAAAAATGGTTTTCAGTTTGCGTTTGCAGAACTGGGAGCATTTGTGAGATATTTGCATGAAAGACCCTGAAACCAGTTAGGAAAAGACGATTTTGTGTTAGACCGAAATTTGCTCTCAGTGAAAATTACATGTGTCAAATCAAGCTGCTTATTTATAGGTGAAACAATCTTTCCAATAAATTGCTTCAATTTAGCTGGAATACAAACCAATTATTTTTTTCTTATAAGATAAGAATTGGAATCCTTTTAAAATGTCATAGGGCCTCTTTTATGAGCCATAAGAGTAACAATTTCACTTCCACATATATTGCAAATACTCAACATTTTTTGGAAATGGCTCAGTAACTTCTTTATTGACATTGTATAGCATTTCTGGAATCTATTACTGTATTGTTAGGCTCTTTTCTCATTTTTGCTGTTGTACAGTGAAATTGAACTGAGAGAAAGATGTTCATTTAGGCTAGAAATGAAGCAAAGCAGGTTTGTCCAGATATATTAATGACTACTTTTTTCTCATAGAGGAAGCAATAGCAGAATAACCAAGTGCTCTGTAGTATTTTTCCCTTATTCCTGGAACTAGACCTGAACTAGAGTGATTTGTGAGACTCCCAGTTTGTCCTGGATTCCAGAAATGAGTTGTAGGACTTGAAAACTTACAAGAAAGCCTCAATGTAACTTTGAGAGTGCTTGCTTGCATATTCTGGAATGTATTACTTGACCCAAGCCTAAAATCTGAAGGCAGTGAGTGCTTTCTTCCTTGAGAGAGGTCAGTTAAACCTGAGCATAGCTCTGAAATTCCAGGGTTCAACCATTGAGCTTCCTGATAACTTCATTTTAGTTATTCTTTATCTCTTGCGGAACCACAGCAGACGAAGAAAGTAAAATTTCATCATCCTAGCAGTTCAGTGAACACAATTCCTGCATTTATCAAGTACCAGATACCTGACACCAAGGCAAACAAGCAGGCAAATATGAGTGTGTTGCTGATTCTTTCAGCTCCCTCCTTGCACGTTTCCCCAAGGGTAAAAAAACTTGTGAATGCTAAAGTGTTCTCATAAGGTTTTCTTTTTAGCTAGATTAATAGCCCTTTAGAGAGCCCCTTCACCATAGGCTCCTTTGGACACTGATGTTTTGTTGAACTTGTACGCCCTTCCTCTGAAATGGAGGTTACTCGATAACCATTTACAACACTTAGTGCACTGATGTACAAGAGTGCAGAGGACCGGTCATAGATTTCTGGAAGGGTATCCTCAGCCAAATCACAAATAAACTCCTGAGTAAGTATCTATCAGCCTTTCTTTCCCATAAGCTCCACTTAGAAACTATTTGAGATAGTGGAATGCTGCATTAAAGCTCGTGATTCTGGGCAGAGCCTCCCTCTGTTACGGTGTTGAGCTGTTTCACATGCAAGGCTCATTTTTCACACAGCCAATACCTTAGAGCAGAAATGACAGACATGGATTGATGATGGATACCACAAATTTCTACATCAGTAGGTAATGTTAATGACACTGTATGATATCTCCTCTGGGCAGCAGTGTATCAGCTTAAAAGACAAAGTGTTTTTTATATTTACTCAAAGGTACAGCTTTAAAGTCTTTCTTCTTAATGGCTTTTTTTCTTACAAATGCCTCTCTCTTGTGTTTAATTTCCACCTTCTTCAGGTGAAATTAATTGCTTGTGAGGGCTGTTTTGCTATGGTCTGTTTAAAAACAGTGCCCTTAAAAAGAGCAAGAGACAAGATACTTCTAACCCATACACTGCACTAACAAGTGTAAAACAAGAGCCAAAAGGATGAGGAGAAGTGGCACAGGAGCATTAACACCTTTATTTTTTGTCAGCCTCCTTATTGCTGTTATATGAGTTCCTTATGGAAACTTTTAGCTTTGTTTTGTTATGCAGAAAATGAAGCAGTAATCCTCAGTGGCCTAAATCCTAAGAGCAATACTGAACCTGGAAACTCACTGAACTGAATGGGAGAGTTTCTCCATGATAAAGGAAGCTGCTGATGTGGAGAGAGAGATAATGATTTACTGATTTTGTCCATGCTTAATAGAAAAAGGATGGGCTTAAATTGCAAAGACTCAGGTTAAACTTCCTTTTCTTCTCTCTTAGTGAAGCCAGCCACCCAGCAACGAAAAGGTATTCCCATTGTTTGGGCATCAAATATCACTGTCATCATCTATCTCACACCCTCAGCACCCTCGTGGTGGGAGCCCAGCCCGAGTGACGCTGAGGTGTGACGTGCAGTTGGTATTGAA
>JBCJKH010016840.1:0-13883 GCA_039877255.1 Loriculus beryllinus
CCAAGCACATGTCCTGAACACATCAAAGCCTCATTTTCTAATCCCTCCCAGTTGTGAGGAAAACCTTAAAATATGTGTTAGAGTTGGAGATATGGCCACAAAGGTGCTTGCATTGTCTTTTTTACAGACCCATCTGGAGGTGCAGCTCTTGGGTATGGTCCTTTGCATCCTCACAGGTCAGGCAGCCACAGTCCCCAACACTGCTGTTACTGTCCCAGCTGCACAGGGATCTTTTCTCTCTGTCCTTAACTGAAGGCAGAGATGAAGTTGCAGATGACTTCCGTACGCTCTGTTTCCTTGCAGACTGGGAAGCCAGTCCCTGATGTCACCTTGGTGCTCCCGGCTGCGCAAGGAGCTTTTCCTCCTGTCCACATCCAAGGCAGAGCTGCTCTGATTTTCTAGGGAGGCAACAGACTGCAGAATGAAAGTGGAGCAACTGAAGAGAAGCTGAGAGCTTGGACTGTTCAGCCTTGATCAGAGAGGGTTCAGGAGTGTCTTACCACTGTGTATAAATAACCATGGCAGGAGTAAAGACGAGTTCTTTTCAGTGCAGTCCAGTGACAGAACAAGAGGCAATGGGAATAAATTGAAATGCAAGAAATTTTATTTAAACACTAAAAATATTCCATTTCTTTTTTCTTGTGAGGATGGTGAAACACTGGAACAGGTTTTCCAGAGGTTGTAGATTCTCTGTCCTTGGGAATAGTCAAAACCTGACTGGACATGGTCCTGAGCAGCCTGACGTATTTGACCCCGCTTTGGGGAGCAGAGTTTGATTAGGCCATCTCTAGAGGTCCCTTCCCACCTCCGACATTCTATGATATAAATGTGCATTTTACCAACCTTCATAATTCTGTTCTTCAATTAATAGATTATGTGTACATATAATAGCAGTGTCTAGCAGTATATGTCTTCATGTGCCACACATAGTAGCCATAATTAGCAAAATGCTTTTCTCTAAGTGTTAGGTCAGAAATATGTCTTGAGAAGGTAAGGAGAAACTGTTTGCCCATTGAGACTAATGTGACATTGAAAGGTGATAACTGCTTAAGGGAGAGGGGCAAGGTGTTGGGCAAGACTAACACAGTGCTGAGTTATTCCTGTAAATGCTTTATTCTTGTAAAACTGACTGTAGTCTTTGCTGAAGTTCTGATTTACCACAAGCTGGCTAAGAGAGAACACTACTACAGCTTGATGACTCAAGTGGAGAGGTTTAGGGTTTTATTAATAGTGAGGAAACAAGAAGGCATGAGGAAGTTCTGGTCTGAGCAGATATAGTAAGAGGCAAGGATTCTGTTACGTTTGTGTGTAAAGCATGAAGACAATAATACTACACAGGCTTTCTGTCATTGGGTTTTAAAGGTTTATGACTGTATTTAGAGCTGTCCTACTGTTCTTTGTTGCCTTGAGAACTGATAGCCTTAGTTGTGTTGCAGTCTACCTCATTTTGATAACCATATGAGCATTTCTTGTAAAGCTTATTGCGGGGTGGGGATGGACATGATGATGATGATGAACGACAGAACAAATCACCAAAAGCCCAATCAAATAGTCCTCCTGTTTGATTGATAGTCTGTATATGAATAAAACCTCCTAGTAACATGTATCAGTAAGCTCACCCTACATGCTATTTAAAAAACAGCATACCTCTAAATCTAGAAATGTGAAAAATGGCTACTTATGACAATTCTTTCTCTATAATTCATTTTTCAGGCTGTTACACCTTCCCCTCCTTCAGAGAAACTGGATTTTTCCTCAGGTGTATCAGAGAAAACCCAGACTCCCACAATGGCCCCAGAGAATGGCACTGAAGGTGGGATCATGCCACTTCTCACTAATACTGTGCCATCTGAGCCCATGCAGCAATTCACACCACCTGTTACTGATGCTAAATCAGGTAATGTTTTAACATAGCTGCAGATCCGAGAGGCACCTGCAGGTTGGATAGTGGGTGGGTATGGCTTTTGCGACTGTCAAGCTTCCAAACTGTTGTTAGTTACTAGCTCGCTCTTTATCCGAACGTAACATTATCCCACTTCAGGCCTGTAGACCTACAGTAACATTGCAAACTTCAGACTCCTTAAGACACTTTTGAGACAGAACTCTGACCAAATCCATTGTTAGTGGAAGATTATAATCCAAGCAAATACAGCAAAGTAAAAGAAGAGATTAAAAGGCTTTTTAAAATGGCTTAATTTTTATGCTTGGTGAGAAATATTTGAGGCTTTCTGCAGTTTTAGAATAGTCTCTGCTAGCCATACTGTTGTTTTTGTGTGACTCTTGAGAATATTGTTCTCTCTTAAACTCTTGAGTAGGGGTCCCACTATTTATAGTTGTCAGATATTGTGCAGGAACATAGGTGAGACCTGAGGAAGCTCAGCCCCTTAACAGGGGAGAAGCCTAGCCTGTAGTAGAGGAGAATCTGACCTCTTCATCCGAAGAAAAAAAAGTTTTGCTCTAATTTCAAAGCTGTGAGAAAGCTTATCAGACTTCCGTCTGAGGAGCAACAGCTTTTAGTTTGACAAGGACACGTATAACCACTGTGTTCTCAGTAGGTGCAGTAAATTCTGTGTGTGTGTATGTTCAAGTATCTCCTTTCTTCTGCTGAGTTTCCTGTCTCTGTGTGCATCCTGACAATTGGAATGGTTAGAAGGGCCACAAGTAGCAGAGAAGTGGTGTTTGGCCCTCTGGTATACTGAAGGATGTGGAGAGTTAAGGATATGGAACAATCTTGGCACCCTCTGCCAAACTGCAACCTGCCAGCCAGAATAGCAGTAGGAGGTGACAGGAAAAAATGAGCTGCAGAAGATCTCTCTCCAAGACAATGGATCATCATTACCATTGAGTATTGACTAGGCAGCTCCTCATCCTCCTTCACAGAAGGAGGTTGAAGATGCCTCAAAAATGACCTTGGAAGAAGAAGCTGAAGGGAAGTTTGTGATGAATGTCAACGTACTGCTTTGTGCAAGGAATACTTCAAGTTTGTGTGTTATCAGCCCTACAGTCTTAAAAGTCTGGAAGACAGTCACTCCTCTCTTTTGGTCATCACCCTCATCTAGCCGTTTTATTCTCCTGTCAGGTGGATGTCCAAGTACAAACATCCACTCCACTGGTGTCTAGGGCTACTCCCATGAGCAATTGTGGAGCGTTGAGCACATTAAAATAGTGGTGACAGAAAGTGTGTTGGCGATGTGGCTTCTTCAGTCTGTTTTTATGCCTGTCAGCTGGCACTGAATAGTGCCTTGCTCCTCTATTCAGAAGTTGTAAGCTGAACATTTAGACACTAGTGAATGTTGCCTTTGCAGAACCTCTGTGCTGTGGATTCCCAGTATTAACAGGAAGACATTTAAAACCTTTGAAACACAGTTCTGTGGGAACCTTTCCTGAAGTTGTGCTTTGATATGTTTCTGTTGGGGACTGGATTTGTGGATTTTGCATTCTTAGAAGAGTAAAGAATTTCACAGATGAGAATTGGGAGGGTGTTCCTGGCTGGTAAGCACTACAGTTCTAGTTTGGACTATGTTACTTCATTTAATTAATTTTATTCTGGTGCAGATGGCTTTTCTTGTCCTCTGTAATTGTGTTTTTTTTTTAATTCCTGCACTTCTATCCAAGAAAACTGTGTAATTCTTTATGCAGAGCAATGTTACCTGTGATATTCAGGAGTAATCAGAATGCTTTTCCCTAAAACAGAAGTAGGGGAAATGCCACTTCATATTTTGGGGAAGAAGAAAGATTTTGGTTTAGTAAAAGGTGAAGGAGCCATAGTCATGAATATAATAGATTCTGTATTGAGGAATTCTTATTTTTCACTTGTCCTTCCCTGTTCATTGTAGTTTGTCAAATTTTATTTAATCCTTTACAAGTAATATTCAAAGATACTGAATTTAAATCTGTCCATCTGTTAAAACATAATGTACTCGTTCTGTCTTAGATACAGTAAAAGAACTTACTGTGTCTGCTGGAGATAATATACAAGTGGTGCTACCCAAAAATGAGGTTGAACTGAATGCCTTTGTTGTCCCACCACCACCTACAGGTAAGTTGAATGGTTTTGGCATACAAGGAGATGTACACACTACCAACCTGTAAATGCACACGAGTCCTGATTTATGTCTCAGGATAAAACCATCCTTCTCATCTCCTACTGATGCTTTTTTTGGTGGGTCCAACTGCAGGGGCAGATTTCCTCCTTTTCATTTTGGAGGTTTATCTGGTTTTTTTAGTGGCTTTTATTTTCAGAACCTGAACTCATTAGCCAGATGGTTTAATAGGAAGTCGGTAGTTTCTACCAAAGATAAGTGATCCAGATGATAGTATCTTGCTATAAAGGGAAGGGGAAAGTTGTTTCTGAATGCAGCATTTACCTTAAAATTACCAGCTTCTGAACTGCAGCAGCAAGGAATACACATTTCACAGGTAGGTACATAAAACACGGTCACTTCACACGAAGCTGGATTTTGTGAAGTCAGTAATTTGTGAAGTCCATTATAGGCTTGCTGTTTTACCATGGTACAAAGCACTGTGGAAGTATAACACGTTTTCATACCGCTTCATTTTGCAGACTTAAAGAGTAGCAGTTATGATTTCCTACTGTAGCGTTTCATCTGGTGGATAGTGAACTTGAATTCTTTTGTTTTCTGAGTTTATTTTGAAGGCAAAGCTGACTACTGTTATGCTATGTTACTGCTCTTAGAAACAGCCTACACCTATGAGTGGAGCTTAATCAGTCACCCTGCTGACTATGGTGGTGAAATGGAGCGCAGGCACAGCCAGACCTTGAAGCTCTCTCATGTAAGTGAGCTGTAAGCTCAGGCTCAGTGTGTTTGTGTGGTCCTTTCACAGGAATCTAACCTGTGGGGAAGGGCACCTGGATTCAGGGAGTCTCTCCACTTGCATGTGTCACCAGATCTTTGCCAGATTAGAAGTGTGGTTTTTTGGTTTTAGGGGTTTTTTTAGTGTGTTCTAATAATTTTCTAAGGTAGAGTAAAAGTTCCTAAGTTTTGGCTTTGTATTTCTCACTTCTGGGTGGTGACTATTAGCCTTTTGTGTATGTATTTATGAAAAGAGCTCTAGGTTTCAGATACCCAGATTTTTCTCTGTTTTCAACATGACTGGCAGATTTATGCATACCGCTTTTGTATAACTCGACAGGTAACCCAATTTGTTCTGTGTTTGTCTCAGTTATCAGTGGGACTTTATGCCTTCAAAGTGACGGTTTCTGGTGAAAGTGCCTTTGGCGAAGGCTTTGTAAATGTCACAGTCAAACCAGGTAAATCAGTTGGCTGAAATAATGAAATTAATTTCTTCAACACAAGTAGTTGTACAACATGCTTATCTAATAGTCTGTCACTTACTGTCTGCCAAGAGCGTGTGGTAGTCCAATCATGCAGAGATGTTGCCTAACTTGGTGTCTGTAAAACATTTTAAGGGAGTAGCTGGCTCATTGTGTTTAAATGCTTTCTGGTCTTGTACCCTCCTCAGGCAAGGTGTGAGATAGCAATCATGGCACTATTTGTGGTCTTCTCCAGAACAGCTGAAAACAGCAATTAGGTGCTGAACAATCTGCAAGTTACAGTGCACAGGTCTAATCTGAATTATACCAGTTAGAAGGGGCTGCAGCAGAAGACTGCTATGTCAGTGCACTCTTCTTCAGCAACCTTTTCTCCCCCTTGCCCAAAAAGGACAAGCAGATGCTGCTGCAAACCTGTCAATCCTACATTTAAATCATTGGACTATTGAATTGTACTGTCAACACATTAATTTGACCTGGGCTTTCATTACTTTTATTTTTTTACTTTTTTTTTTTTCCTTCCTCTCTCATCTTTCTCACAGCAGTCAGAGTTAACCAGCCACCTGTTGCCATTGCTTCACCCAAAGTACAAGAAGTTTCTTTGCCTACAAGTTCTACCTTCATTGATGGCAGTCGTATGTACTGGACCCTCCTGTGCTTATATTCTCTATTTTTTGTATACAGTTATAATGTTGTTGTTGTCAGTTACAAGTGAAATTCCTTTTTTCACTCAGAAGTTCCCTGAATTTTTTTGGGGGGATTTGAGTCCAGTTATAAATTATTTTAATAAATAAAAAGAAAGGTGATAAAAGGTAGCCTTCCACCTGGAGACTGAGATGCCCTGTGTCAGAGGCTGCTATGTCCACTCTTACAGTTTCTTCCTGCTCTGCCCAGAAAACCTGTGCCAGCGTGGCTGGTGCCATGGTAGAAAGCTGTTATGTAGGATATGATGAAATGCCATAATTCTGCTCGTAATTACTGAGAGCAGACTGTGCAGAGTCTGAGACTGATTTTTATTTGTGTGTGTGAAGAATTTTTTGTTTGTTTAGATAAACCATACCAAATGTAGTTTGGAATATGTGGCTTAACAGCTATGGTACATGAAATCTGTTCAAATATACTTGAGAAGATAATTGCAGAAAAAACAGATCAGTGCATGAAAGACATTTGTATTCATCCAGCAGTTTCTACAAGAAACTGATACATTTTTCTTTAATGAACATAGAAAGTGTTGATGATATGAAGATAGTGAGTTACCACTGGGAGGAAATTAAAGGTCCTTTGCGAGAGCAGAAGGCATCTGCTGACACACCTGTCTTGCACTTGTCTAACCTTGTTCCTGGGAACTACACTTTCAGGTACCTGCACAGATGCTTTCCTTTGAGTTTTTAACTATTTCTGTGATGTCAGCTAAATGTTTGTTTCTCTTGTGCTCACATGTACCTCCTGAAACAAAAAAACTTAATTTTTCTTCTGCATGCTTTTAACCTTCATTTTGTGCAGTGGAGAGACATAGGGAGCAATTTTATTAAGAAGTGCTTGCACTGATTTTTGTGATACTGGTGTAAGCGATATATTAGAGCACAAAGTTATACAAAACACCCATAACCTCCCCTGCCCCTTCTATAGAAGTTGGCAAGTGTGCTGAGATGAAACTGTAGTCAGGCTGTGAAAGTCATCCCCTGAAGGGTGATGGCAGACAACAATACTGGGAGACTGATCCTTGCAGGGCATTGCTGGGTTTAATAAGGGTCACTCTGTTCTTCATAAAAGCCATTGCCTTGCTACTGGTTCCCTCTATTCATTGCTGAAGCTGGATTTTGTCCAGCAGTGGAAGCAACGTTTTTGGTTCTGAGTGCTTTAATTAAAATGAGAGTTCATTTTCTGAGCTTTTTAACTTAAAAGCCTGATCTGCACAGAGGTGGGCTTCCTGCTGATCCAGCCTGGGTTATTTGGCTGTTGGCACACAAGAGCCTACTAGTCAATATATTGTGTATCAGTGTAACATCAGCAGAATGTTGAAGTCAGCATACATATATATATGTTAAATGTGGTGCTTTGCATAAGCTTCAACAAAAATTGCATAACTTCGGATTCTGTTCTGTGTTCTTTATTGGAATTGTTCATACTGTACAGTGGCAGAAAGGAGCATAGGATTTTTTTCTGTATTAATAAGGACAGAGCTTGCTTTTACAAGCAATGCTCTCCAGTGTGTTCTAAACCCTAGGGAATTAAGAAATAACTTTCTGTATCTGTGCACCTCTAGGGAAGGCTAAGGTACTTGAACAATGGAGCAACGTGTTCAAACATACAGGAAATGAGCTGGTCGAAAAAATCCGGTGTTCCTGGTACACACTGATGTTCCTGATGCACCCACTGTGAAAGTATTTATTCCCTAACAAAAGAATTTATGAGCACTAGTTTTGCTCTACTCAGGAAAGGCTTCAAGAGTGGGTTCCCTTCCATGTGGACAGCAGTATGTAGTTTTCAGAAGAGGTGAATTAGAGATATAGTCAGTTACCATACTGCTGAGGGCAGACTTTTCATCACTTTTGGGTGTCTGCAGCAGACTCATGTTAAGATGATTTGTTACTATGTTTCTGAGAGGCAGTAGTGGGGGTTTTAAGCCCTGTTCTTTTTTAGTTTTGTGACTTGACGTCTTCAGAAGTGTGAGGTGCATTAAAATCAGCGTCACAAAGCAATAAGAATGTAAGGGCTTCTGGTGCGGTATAAGCAGAGCTTCTGAACATCAAGAAGAGTAGTCTTGGATGTAGGTGCTAACTGGGACTCTTACGTTATGGCTGATGAGTCAAATCCCTTGGTTTTACTACGTAAGCTTTTTAAAGAATTTGCAGTGAAATCTGTTTGATGAAGTTGCCATTGACTGCAGGGAAAGGATTTCGTGTGGGATCAAGTATAGCCAAGCTTTTTATTATTATTTTCATTAAAGGTTGAAAGCTGTAGGATTTTTTTAAATCAGCTTTCTGAATTTCTTTCTTACCTTAGTTGTCAGATATGTGTTTCTGAAGCAGAAGTTTGTATAGTATAATCAGTGGGTTTGTCTTAGGTGATGTTCGAACAAGTGCCAGGAAAAGTTAACCTTTGAACTTAACAGAAGTCCATCTTAGCAGATTTCTGATACTGTTTTTCCTGTTGTAGACTCACAGTGATTGATTCAGATGGAGCAGCCAACTCTACCATTGCATCTCTGAGTGTCAACAAACCAGTGGATTACCCACCTATTGCCAATGCAGGACCTAATCAGGCAGTCACCTTGCCCCAGAACTTCATCACATTGAATGGAAACCAGAGCAGTGATGACCATGAAATTGTCAGCTATGAGTGGTCACTCAGTCCCAAAAGCAAAGGAAAGGTTGTAGCAATGCAGGTATGCCTGTTTCTCCTTGCTTAGGATTGGAAGGCTGTTTTGCATCTAACACGAGCAAGCACATACCTAAGTAACTCCTGAGAACTCAGAAGCACTAAGATATCTAGAGTGCTGTTAGGTTTTTTTGTTGTTGCTTTCATCATTCCTCTCTGATGTATTCAGCTCTCATTGTTGGTACTACTTTTAATTCTTTCTCCCTCTTATCGTACTGTGTGGCTTTTTTTCACTTCTGCTGCTGTTGTTCCCTGGTGGTTTGGAAAGACTTCCAAGTTCACAGTGTCTGCCCTTGGAGCCTAGAGTTCCACAGGTTTCGATCTTATGAAATGCTGGACATGCTGAAAATTGGTTTTTTTTGAGAATGTAGAGGATGGTCAGGGTTTTATTATAACATTTTCTCCTGGAGAAAGTAGGACTCAAATAGAAGCTTAATTTTGTAAGTGAAAGATGTCAAGGCTTTTGATAGTATTACGCAGCCATGCTCTTTGGTGTTCTTTATATGCTCACTAGGACTTGGGTTTCCTATGAAGGCCAACTGAGTTTATTCTCTTATTTTCATGTCTTTTTTAATCTGAGAAAATGTAATAAAAATTTTCAATGAACTTGCGCTCAGTTGGAGAGTCTTATAACTCTGTAGGCAGTTGAGGTAGTTAATGTAATGAAGCCCATTGAAACTCAGAAGCCATTTTTTTGAGGCCTGATTTCTGAAGCGTTGCAAATGCTTTAGACCTTCAGAAATTGAAAGAGATCACTTTGTAGCTCTGTTTAGGAAAGGAGTAATATTGATACAAGCCTATACTGTAGAGGTAATTAGGAAACTATGGAAGGGCTTATAGCATAATGGCTTATTTTTGTTCATTTACCACAACAAAGATTTTCCAAAAACATCCGTGCAGCCTGAACTTGTAGTTTTCAGATGCTGTTCGGCCTTAAAGCAGCTTTCCTGGAAAAAGGGAATGACTGTTTGAGATACCTCATTGGGTATGTAATGTGGAAATGCAAGAGCATTGTACAGTTTCTTTCAAAGAGCCTAGTAATCTTTTTCATTTCCCTAAAGCTGAGGATGCTGGTCTCAGATGCATTACATGGTATCCATGATTAGAGAGCAATTTAACAAGTATCTTTGATGGCTAGTTAATCATTAGTTCTCATTATCATATTTGTAAAAAAAAAAAGGCAGCTCACCTGTGTTGTGATATGTTATTCCTCATATGAGAGATGTCACTTTATTTTATTTATGCTCATTTTATTAGCAAAAGGACCTATATCTGGGCCCTGTCATTTTGTGAGCTCATAATAGATATCAACTAATATTGCTGGAAGAATATACTCAGGACAGAGTTGTCTTGTTTAACTTGTTTTTTCCATAAGCCTGTTTGGCTGGGATCAAGTGAAGCTTGATTTTGCATTTAACACTTTTCATAAATATTATATTAAAGAATGTCATTATGTTTGGTTTTACAATATCTCAAAGGAACTGCAATAAGATGTAGTAATTTCTGTTAGGCTTTAATTTCCTGAGTGAAAAAGTTAACATCCCATGTGTGTCGCAATTATTGTGGTTCAGAAACAATGCATCAATTATACTAGAAGATATTAAAGTTTATTGTCTATAAACATTTCTCTGGGTTGATAAGGGACAGTTGCAATAGGGAATGTGTACGTCTGTACATCAAATTTTCAGTTTCCTCTCTGTTTACAAGATGCTTAAACTGCTTGCTCAAGCACTGTATTGATGAATTAAAACAAATTGTATTCTTTCTTCATAATTGCTCTGTGATATCTTACATATTCCATGAGCATTTCTGTTTATCTTACACTCTCTGTCTTTATAAATGTCATGTAGGGAGTGCGGA
This sequence comes from Loriculus beryllinus, assembly GCA_039877255.1. Classification (NCBI taxonomy): domain Eukaryota; kingdom Metazoa; phylum Chordata; class Aves; order Psittaciformes; family Psittacidae; genus Loriculus; species Loriculus beryllinus. The sequence continues at coordinate 10,535 of JBCJKH010016840.1, forward strand.
CGCCGTACCTCCAGTTATCTGCAATGCAGGAAGGAGATTATACCTTTCAGCTGACTGTCACAGACTCTGCGAGGCAGCGGTCCACAGCTGAGGTCACACTGATAGTACAGCCTGGTAAGTCAGCTGCAGGCATGTCTGAGTCCTTCAGGGGTGGTCAGCCTTATGTCTTAGCACTGTCTTCGAGTACATCATCTTCCCGCACTGCACCACTGAGATGACAGTCTGAATGTCTTGTATTGTTGCCTCAAGGACTCTTCCACCTCTGTTTTTTCCAAAGCAAACATTTAAAACAAGTGTAGGGTCACAGAGTCCAGGTGGTGATCCTGAAGGCTCAAACTGGCCAGATTACGTAATGCAACCTGTGCAGGTATGTGACTGAGTGTCTGTCTAAAAGCTAAAACGGGGCTCTTGTAATAGTCTGTGAAGTCTGTTTTGCAAAGTTGTTCAGAGTGTCAGTCAGTGCTTGGCTCTGTTTCCTTACTGTTTTGCAGTTCTCTTTAGACAATCCTTGTGTAGTTTGGATTCTCACTAGAATTGCATTGTACTTTCAAGGGAAAAGGATCAAGCAAGGAGTTTTCAAAGGTAGCATCTTTGACACACTTGTTTAGGTTTGGGAGCTAAGTGATGAATGTGCCCAAATGGTCTGGGACTCATGAGATATCTAATGCACACACACCCTTTTATTTTTTTTTTTTACTGTGTCTGCCTGTTGCATCCTAGGTAGCCTGTTCTGCCCATCTGAAGGTCTCACATTCCAGCGTGGGGCAACATTTTATCTTCCTGTTGTTGCTTACATCTTTTTATAAATGACCCCTTCTGGGAAAACTTCACAGTGGGCATTTACTCTTGAAATCAAGAACATGAATTGGAAGTACAGCTCATGGTGGTGTCTTTTAGACCTGTTGTAGTGTGGAAGTAGTAAAGGTGTTATTGAAAGATGTTATATAGGAGTCAGGTCTAAGAGTAAATAAATATTCAGGAAAATGGTAGCATTATTAGTTTTACAATGCCACAAAAGCATAGGCTGAAAACACAATAATAGGTTATATGTGTCTGCACTAAATCTAAAAGGCTCTAAGCTGGGGCATTAACTTAATGGCATTGTGCTGACCTTGAGCAGCAGAAAACTGGGCCAGTATCATCTTTGCAGGCAGAGGCCTATATTTGTGGGGGTGGTTTTGAAGTAGTAGTGGAACCAGGAAAATACCCCACTACTCTTGCTATGAAACATTGCATATGATGCATTGAGCACGATGCAGAGTTTTGGGAGCATGTACTTTTAGATATGACTGTTGAAAAAGGGAAGTATTTGCTGTGGGCTTGTTGCAGAGCTGGTCTCACCCACCTAGTATTTTCTGTTGGCTTGTGCACATTATGCTTGTGATTTGTACCCTTGAGCCAATATATTGAATTTGTTATATAATATTATGTATAAAATCTCTGTTACGATTGGCAGTCCTTGCCTGTAGCTACCTACAAAATGTCATACACTAAGTATTAATTTTTACAGAAAATAATAGTCCTCCAGTAGCAGTGGCTGGCCCTGACAAGGAATTGACCTTCCCAGTAGAAAGTACTACACTGGATGGAAGCAAAAGCCAAGATGACCAAGGCATTGTCTTCTATCACTGGGAAAATATCAGGTATCTAGAGTTTTTATGGATCTCCAGTAGAATAAAGAGCAAAGTGAAAGTAATTGGGTTCCAGAACCTCTTATGCAATTGTGTTGGGTAATTCACTGTTGGAGAACTGCTTTGAGGATGTTCCTGCTCAAGTGGTAGTAGGGTGATAGGAATTTTAAGTTTGCCTTAGACCGAGATTGCATAAGTCTTCCATATTTTGCAGTGTGTCATTTTGAGGTTTAACTGTTACCAAGTTAAGTGAAAATGATGGGAGCTTCCATGTTTCCTGTTACAAAGCAACTAATGGGTTTGGGTACCTTCCTGAAATATGCGAAGTTTTTCCATCAGTGCTTAGGAGTAGGATTTCTTGGTCACTTGGTTGTTGGACAATAAATTGACAATCTGTTTAACCTGAGCTGTCATTAGTAGGTGACACTCTTGAATGAAGATTGAAAATGTTTGACAGAAGTTTAGTTGTATGCTTATGTGAAAACTAATTGATCCTTAATAAAAGGACATGGTATTAGCTCATCCATGGTACAGGAAGAGGTTTGTTTGGCAGCCTGTACATGTTGTGAGTGGCTCTTAAAGCAACGGTCTTTGGATGCTCCCATGAAATAATACAGTGGGGAGGTTGAATTTATGGGGTGCATTTTCTAATTTTCTAATAAATGAGTATGGAATGCTTGGGTGCTTTATCTTTAAAAAAAGAAGATTTATTAATTCTCTGAACTAAATTCATATGTCATATAGTTCTTTAACCACCAGTGCTTACAAGGGGTGGTAAGACTACAATATACATAAAAGCAAATGACATGTTCGATGCTGCTGGAAGAATAATTTGGCTGTCTATGTAGGATTTTTTTTTTTTTCCTGGGATGCTTTGTTTCAGTGGACCAAGCTCTGTACAGATGGAAAATGGTGACAAAGCAATAGCAACTGTGACTGGTCTTCAAGTTGGTACCTATCGCTTCAGGCTGACCGTGAAAGACCAACAGGGCTTAAGCAGTGCATCTGTGCTCTCTATTACTGTGAAGGAAGGTAAGCCTAGTTGCTGCTGCTTAGAATACCATAGGCAACTTGCCAGTTAATTCAGTCACTAACAGAATATATTTGGTTGTCATGTTTCAAGGGTATTCAGGAAGAGTTAACTGCTGTTTTGTTGTAAAGTGTATTGTGACTGGTAGCATTAATTTCACTTACTGCAAGCTTTTTTGAAGTTAAATATAGAATTAGTTGTAATAAAAATGCTTAAAAATACTATTTTTGGCCCTACTACACTAGTGTTTGTCTACTTCATTGCAAATAAAATGAAAACATTTTAAAGTTAAGCTTTGAGCAGAAAAGCAGTTTTACTGTGGGTTTTAAGTGAGGTCTCAGAGTATACCAATTTCCACTTAAAAACTTAGCATTAGCAGACCTGTACTTACTTGGGCTGTTGCTATGGTGGGGGTTAATTATTTATCCCCTCCCCCCAAGCATGCTGTAGAAGTGGCTTTAGGATAATAATATCTATTGTACAGGATCATAGAATTGCCTGTGTTGGAAAAGACCTTTTATGGTCATGGAGTCCAACGGTTAACTTAGCACTGCAAAATCTACCACTGAACCACTCCCAAAGTACCACATCTACCCATCTTTTAAATAGCTCCAAGGGTGGTTGGCAATCTTTTTAATGAATGGTTTTAGGTTTTTTTCATATCCAATCTAAACCTCCAGTAGCATAA
>JBCJKH010016843.1:0-21343 GCA_039877255.1 Loriculus beryllinus
CCAAGCTAATGCTCAACCTAATGGAAGACTACGCGGCAAGTTTGTGTGGACTGTACGTAGTTCGGGTATTGACCTAGGAGAAATGAGGGGTGACTGTGTGCAGAAAATGGGGGAGGAGGGAGAAAGAGTGAGAATGAGGAGAGAAGCAGCAAACGCAGAGGTCCAGGAAAACAGAGGAGAGTGACAAAGGCTGTCCCTGCGTGGGTGTCCTCTCCAGGTGCACCTCCGGCTCAAGGATTACTGGATATAAACATTGAAAGATCAGTGCCACGACCTTGTGGTGAGTCACAAACATGTGAAGCTGCTGTCCCACGGCAGAGAGCCTCAGCATCCCCAGACTTACAGCTGGCCTAACACCCCGTTTCTTCAGCTCCCAAGGGTCCCCAAAAGAAGTTACAGGCATCCATTACCCTACCCAAAGGGGGGGTCCCGGGAGCAGGCTGTGCCTGGCAGCGGGGGTGGGAAGCCAGGGCTTTAGGAGGAGACCCCCTCAGCTGGCCCCCTACCTCCTAAAAGGAAACGTCCAGCCCCGGGGTGTCCCTTCCTTTCCCCCGGGTCCCCCGCCGCTCCGGCGGCCTCAGTTTTGCAATGGAGTCCCCGGGACTCCCAAGGAGTCATTTCATGACAGCGCTCTGGCCGTGTTCCTGCGGATCACCTCGAGGTCCTCCCGGGGGAGGAAGAGCGACAAAACAAACTCCCGTCCATTACCGGGATGCGCGGTGTTGACACTCATTGTATTTTCGGCCACTGAAGATACCGAGCAACGAGACAGCCGACCCCTCCATCGGCGGCACCGAGCCAAATGTGCCCCGGGGGAGGTCGGTGGGAACGCCGGTCCCCATTGTCCCTTCACGAGTGGATCCGGCAGCGCCGCAGGAGCTGGGGGGGGGGGGGGGGACCAGGCGTGTGCGGCGGGCGGCGGGTCGCTCCGGCCAAATCGCTTTTCTTCGTTGGGTGGGCAGGGAGGGAGAGATCGACAGGCAGAGGTGCGGGGAGATGAGTAAAACGCCTCGCAATACAATACGCCGCTGCGCCCTTCCGCGGGCGAGCTCCCCGTCAGGGGACTCGGGAAAATAAAAAGAGAGGTGGGGAAAGAATCCCTAATACTTGAACCTTCGGGAAATTGAAGGGGGTTTTTCCCGGTTCCGCTGCCAAACCCAGGATTTTTGTTTTCTCTCCCAGCATGCGTTGATGACATCACGAAGTGCCCCTTCTTTGTGTGTCAGTGATGTCACCAAGTGCAGTGTGGGGGACAATGGAATCCTGAACTCCGGGCGAGTGGGAAGCGGCTGCTCCTGCTGCGGGTTCGGCGGCTGAGCCGGGGGAGGGAAGGGAGGACACAGCTGCTGCTTTGGGGCTGAAACAGGTGAGAGACGGGAAAGATGCCGGGGATTCCTTTCGACTTGCCGGGGGAGGGGGGGGGGGGCTTCTTTGGGCTGGGCTCTTTTTCACACACACACACCCCTCAACCCCCCACCCCCTAATTCCCCCTTGTTGCTGAGACAGGTGAGAAGTTGCTGCTGCTGTCGGAAGGACAAAGCAGGTGAGGCAGGGAATAAGCTTTGGGGTTGAAACAGTTGTAAGAATAGAAGGAAAGCGAGCACACCCCCCACCCCCAGAAGCCTGGTAGCCCCACTCAGCATTAAAGAAGCATCCCGGGAGCTTGCCCCTGCTCCCAGCCACCTGCTTCGACCGCGTCCCTGCGGGGCTCTTGCACGGAAGCAGAAGAAGAGCCGAGGAGGGCGTTTATCCCCCCGACACCCCTGCAGGTTACTTTCCAGAGGGTCTCCATTATAAACTCCCGTTCCCCTCCGGGCTCCCCTTTCTCGCTGGAGCAGGATGGGGACACGCGGTGCCAGCGGGGACACCCCCCCCCCCGCTCCAGCCCCCGGCCCCTGCCCCTGCCCCGTGTGAGGCAGCGGGTGCGCGACGGCCCCGCCGCCCCTCAGCCCCGCTCGGCGGTGGGGGAGCAGCCAGGGAAGCCATTGCCTGTTTAATAGTTGCTGTTGCAGCACTTCCGCTTCTCTCCCAGCGAGAGAGACACGAGTGGCCAGGCCCAGCCGCACCGAGGAGGAGCAGCCAGACACAAAGGGAGAGGTAGGGGGACGGGGCAACCCCCCGCTGCCCTCCCTGCCGGCCAGCGGGGTTAGGGGCGAGGGGCAGGGCTGGCCGCGGCCCGGCGATGGGGCGGGAGGCGACAGAGCCGGTGGGGCATGGGGATCGCGCCCGGGGCTGTCAGGTATCGCTGTCCCCCTGGCCCTGCGGGCCCGCGGCCGGGGGAGCTCGCCCGGGCCCCCTTGCTCCCGACGGAGGGGCGGCAGCGCTGGCGGCCCGGTGGGGGGCAAGGGGGGCTCCCCGGGAGCCCTGGGAGAGAAGCGGCCGTGTTCCGGCCCCCCCGGCCCGCTGCTGCCCCGTCGCCGCTCGCCCCGGGCCCGCGGCCGCCCCCCTCGTTGCTGTCCTAACTCTCCCGGGGTGCCCTGTTTGCCCCCCCCCCCCCCATCCATCTCGACGCCTTTTCTCCCCTCTTGGGTGCGGACCTGCCCGTGGTACCCCACCGTGCTTGTCCTGCACTGTGCCCCCCAGGTGCTCGCATGAGACTGGGCTGTCTCCCCCCGACATCCCCCGGCACTCTCCCTGCCACCGGCCTCCCCAGGCTCTCTGCTCTCACCCCTTGTAGGCCCTGGCCCTTCTCCTCCCTCCTGGCACCCTCCTCAGCACAGACCCGGTGTTCCCTTCCCCCTTTGCTGGCATGTCCCTCGGTGCAGAGGGCCTCAGGGGGTCGCTTCCATGCACCAGACTCCCTGCTTAGCCATTCCCATCTATTCTCTTCCTTCCTCCCCTCGCCCCTGCTCCAACACCCAATCCAGCAGGCAGGGGTTATCCCACAGGCAGGGGTTTCCCCACCGCAGGTCACAGATCCTGGTTTGGGGTCTCCCCCCTGTTGCCAGTGATGCCCCACTTCCATTTTAGTGCAGGCGACGGTCACCCCCCCATCCAGCCCCATCCCTTCCCACCTCCCTCACATGCCTCCCGGGAACCCAAGGGACCGGAGCTGTTCCATTTTTATCTCCTACACCCCTAGGCTGGATAGTGGTGGGTGGTGATGGCTCCTCTTGTGTGTGCAGTTTGGGGGAGATTAGAAGGAATTGCGTTGAGCTTCCCTGATCCTCACAGTCGTCCTCCTTCCAGTCTCTTCTCTCATTTCGCACATGCTTTCTGAGAGGAAGCTTTAAAAGTCTCTTTTCCCCTCCTGATCTTCGGTGTTACTAGTGCAAGGGAGGCTACTGCTCCTGCTGCTTCAACCATAGAGGCCTGAAGAGGAAAGGGAGACACGAGGACCCTTTAAAAGGAGCACGGCCCAAACACAGAGCAAGATTGTCAGCGGCCTTTCCCTGTGTGTTTGTGTTCACTGTTTGTTCCCCACGCCCCATGGTGTCTCCTCTCCAGGTTGGGGTGTGTGGTGGGGGGGTCGCTATGTCGGATGACGATTCGAGGGCCAGCACCAGCTCCTCCTCATCTTCATCCTCCAACCAACAGACAGAGAAAGAGACAAGCACGCCTAAGAAGAAGGAAAGCAAAGTCAGCATGAGTAAAAACTCTAAGCTGCTATCTACCAGTGCCAAGAGGTGAGGCTGCAGTCGGTTTTCTCACCGGTTTGCTGCATCTTCTTTCCTTCTTCCTTGTATTTTGCTCTGTTCCCCACTGATCCCTTGCTGCTCCCATTCCTCATGTCTAGCCCTCGAGATCAGCCTTTCCACACGAAGCTGCCATTGTCTCACTTTTTTCAGAGTCTTGGTGCAGCAAGTGTCTGCCCAACTTCATTGCTCTCTGCTCTCTCTCCCTCCTTCTTCCTCTTCCATCCCAAATATTTTACTGCCTTTTCTTCCTCCAGGCTGTTGTTCTATCCCTCAGCTATTTCCCCTGTCTCTTCCTTTTTCCTTATTGGCATCACTTACAGGGATGGTGTAGGATTGACATGTAGGACCTTAATACCTTCTCTGCTGATGGAAGCTATGTGGTCCTGAGCAAGGCATTGCAATTTGATTCAGTTTCTCCCTCTGTAGGAGATTGATCTAGATTGATCAATTGATCTTGATTGATTGTAGGATTGATCTAGAGTGGCTTTTTGCTTCTTTGGGGATCAGTTAATGTTTGTGAAGAGTTTTGAGTTTGGTTGCTCTGGGGGAGTGCTCTCAAATGCAAGTGCTGTAAGATAGCCCCAGATCTTTTCCACCAAATATAACTGTTTTGCTGGCTGATCATCACTTATATTGAATTTTATGTGTATGGCTGGCTGATGACTGGAATAAATAATCCACTTGTGGTCTACTTGTCCACTTGTCCACTTGTGGACATTCTGCTCTAAAGTAGTCTGAAATAATGTGTGCATGGGGAAGGACTGCCTGCATAGAACAGTAGTTTCAGAACAGCTATGTCACTCAGATTTCGTCACCTGGACAGACTCTTGGAACCACTTGGGTTTTAAAAGTTACCCTTTCCCATTTATTTGTGTTTCTCCTGGTTCAACACCATCTTGCTCCAGGGTGCTAAACTGACAAATGGAAGTTTCCAAGCAAACTTGCAGTACTTCAGCAATAACAATAAACTGCCTCACTAAACAGTTTTGCCAGGCAGCACAGAAAGGGTGTATTTGTAGGTGTTAAAAGTGACAGGGGTTAAATGCAAATGCCCTTCAATGCAACTAAGTTCTCTGTGGCTTTGCAGAATCTAGGCAGTTTGGTTATTCTAGATCTCCACTGCGCAAGTTCCCATGGCAAACGTGACATAGGTAGTGACAAGTGGTGTTTATATGTTGTGCCCTTAACTGTTTTAACCTTCTGGTTGAAAGCTGCCTAATATGACAGAGGCTGTGGCTCTCATGTATGAGGCAAAAGAAGCTGGCTGAGCTTAAAGGAGAAGGGCGGCAGGCTGAGTGCTGGGTGGGGAAATCTGGAGGGGAAGCCTGAGTGACAGTAATGGGACTCCAGGGAAGTGGATGATAGCTGGTTGGGCATTTTGTGGCAAAAGCAGTGTGAGCCCAGAATAGCCTGGGCAGAGAGGACAGGGTGTTGTCTGAACATGGTGAAGAGAGGGAGCGTCTGGAGTCCTGAGGGAGGGGACCCAGGGGTGTTGTGTGGTTTTTGAGGCTGAAGAGAGGGGAGAATTTAAGGAGGCAGGAATGTGCAGGAGCCTTGGAAACAGATATTCACCTTCCTTTCAGTGTCCTTGGGAGTGGTGAAGTTATTCACTCCCTTGGGGCTGGTGTTTTTTTCTCAGGATGATGGTGGGAAGCTGAGGGGGGGAAAGGGGAGGCAGTTTGGCAATGACTGTTTCTCTTGCTCCAGCAAGACAAAATTCCTTTTCAAAGTGCCGTTTCCTCCTAGCACTTGGTGCATCACATTTGCAGAGGTTTTCCCTCATTTACAGGCTGGTTGGCAGAGTGAAGCAGACAGCTTTTTCCACTGCCCCTGTGTGTCTGGCATCCTTACGGGAGCACACAACTGTGCACCTGTCTGGGTTCAGTGCAATGTGCCTGTCTGCTTTTCTGCCAGTCTCCGTTATAGGGTGCATGTCCTGCTTAGTGTGTTTGGACTGGTGGGAGGCTGCAGCTGAGAACGCCTCTCTCTAACGCAGTGTTGCAAACACAGGGTGACAATATGTCTGTAAGGTGTATGTGTTAACTGCTGTCCCACACAGTGACTTACCTTTGTTCCTTCTTGCTTTTATTGCCACAGGATTCAGAAGGAATTGGCTGACATCACCTTAGATCCACCCCCCAACTGCAGGTTGGTGTCGATTCTTTACCTGAGGAGGGTGAGGGAAGGCGAGGGGGTGAGTGTGGCTGCGTGTGTTATAATTCTCCTCAGAGGCTCTGGATAAAGCAGAGGAATGGCTGTTTAGGTGGCTACAGTATTCTTGTGAATGCTTGGTTGACATTAGTTTCCAGATGTGGGCGTCCTCCAGAGATTACATGTTTTGATGCAAGTTTTCTGTTTGTTTGAGGGATTGTTTTTGTTTGTGGTTTGTTTGTTTGTTTTGTTGCTTTTTTAAACAATTTCATTTTAATCTGTTACACTGTAGTGTGTGTCTATTTCCAAAACTCACCTGTGAAGAAAAGTGTGAAAACTTTCTCCTCGTTTGTTTTTTTTCTGGTTTATACATCTAATGCCTGACTGTACTAATCTTATATAAATAAGAGTCCTGCCAAGGAACAAGAGAATAGTAAAATGCTACAAGGTTTTTAGCTCAGAGTGTTCTGTTGTGAACAGTAACTTACAGTGGAAGAGAAGTGTGAATTTGTCACGCAGTGGGTGCCCTACAGGAGCACATGTTAGCTGATGAAATAAAAAGCAGGGTTATTCTGCTGCTATTTATGGGGCAGCTTTTTTTTTAAGTATGTTTAAGAGACTTGTACTGTTTGTTTCAAACATACATACAGCAGCTTGATTTCATTCATTGCATGGTGACCTGCCTGAGCCTCTTTGCATTTGGAAAGGAGATGGTACTAGTGTAGTATCTTTGGTTGTGCTTGCTCATTCAAGAGGAAAGTGGCTTTCGGTCTGGTCTGTGTTTGCTGCAGTTGCCAAAACACCACTCTGTGCTTGTCTTCTTGCTGTGGCTGAGATTTGAGGCCTTTTGATGTTGGTAATAGCAGAAACCAGAGAAAAAGCTGTTTATAAATAACCATTTAAGTTGGTCTTTTTAGTATTGAGTTTCCACCAGAAATGTACAATAAGCTTTTTATTGAAGATTTTGCTGTTGTTAGCCTGCAGGGAGGAATTAGCACAAGAATTAGCTTGACAGGTCCAGAGCCATTCTTTTGGTACAAGTCCCAAGGATTGTAATTAATGAAAGGAGGGATGGGATGAGGCATGTGAGTGGAGGTCTAGGCTGATATGGGGATTTTTGCGCTGTTTGGAAGATAACTGATGAGCTCTGAAATCTTTAGCCATGACAGTATTGGTTTAGTGACAGTAATGACTACCTGAATATTACAGGAATTTCCAGCTTGTGGGCTGGAGTCGTCTGTCCTGTCTGCATCCTGGCTTTGTGTCAGGATGAAGTGCACATGCATTCCCCTCCTCTTCACATGATAACCTGATTTTTGTGTGAAAGAAACCCAGGAGCACAGCTCAGTAAGACAATGTGACTTGCTCTCTAGAAAGCTGAATCTGAATGATCAAGATGCTGGGGCCACAGTCTAAACTTTGCAATACATATATTTATATAATACATATTTATAAATATTTCTAATGGTAAAAATTAGTTCATAGTACAAGTAATGACAAATCTTCACCCATAATGCAGTTACAAGTATTCTGCATTCCTTACGACCTTCAAATGAGTGACAGTGAAGGCTGGCAACTCTTGAAAATAATATATGAAACTGGTGTAATTGTTTCTGTCTCTTAATATGTTGATAGGTAGGAAAACATGAGTGGAGGGATTTGTGCGTGTGACCAGACGAGTTTTGGTATTGTTCATCTTGGGATGAAGTCATCCTACTTCAGTAAAGACAGTGCTGAGAGTGAAGAAGGGCATCTCTGCTTATGGCTAACGAGGCTCGAATTGTGCAGTGAAGCACTGGGAGTTTGCTTCTATAGCAGCTGGTTTGTAAAAGGGTAGGCAGGTGCCGATTGCCACAACAGTGAGTTTCAGCTAGTGCACTTCCACCTTTTGTGGAAAAAGAAATAGAAGTAGTCAGTTTGTGAGTGTGAGGAGATTTGTGAGCAAGGAACTCTGGTTGCTGCATGATGTTTGATGGTTGCCAAAATTTGCTCTGGGGAAGCCTGTGAACAGTGTCATTGCTTTTATTTATTTTTTTTCTCCCTTCACATGCACATTATTAGCCTGCTCAGAGGGAAATATTAAATACATAGTTACAGAGCTTAGTTTAAATTTCCTGCCCTCATGACATCACTTATCCTTGCTTTTCCTTTGACAACGCGCCCCCGCCGCCTCTCACCTCTGCTGCCTTTGTGCCCCTACAGACCTTTTTCAGGTGTCACTGGAGGGAAGCCCTCTCCGTTTGGACATCTCGCTCTCTCATCTCAAAAGTTATCTGTTCAGGGAACTATGTATGATACCAGGTGCTGCCTATTCTCCTGTCAGCATTAGGGGTGCCAAAGTCTCAGAAGTCAGATTTGAAAATGTATGTCTGAAACGGTATCCTCTGTTACCTTGGAAATGTCATATTCTTTTCCTACTGGGCATTTGTTCTTGCACCCCTCACCACCATCTTTGTATTTTCCCCTGTTCTGTACTGTGCCCAGTGTTTGATAGGAGTTCACTGTTGGCTGTGCTTTGATTTTTTTGCCTCATTGCAGAGTGCAGTGTTTCTTCCAATCTTATAGCAGTAATGGGAGTTCAAGGTATTGAGCACATCTCAGAGCAGCTCTGCATATATTTTCTTCAAGAAAAAGCTTTAGGTTGTAAATTATTTTTAATAAAAATGGTTTTATTTTCCTTCTTATAAAACAGCACATTTAAGATGCAATTAGAAATAATGACAACCATTTGGTATTTCAAATAGAACAGCTTAAAACCAATTTAGTTTCATTTTAATTTTCGTAGGTTGCAGTGACCGTATTTTCATGTGTGTAACCCACAGATCATCTGTCTGAAAAAAAAAGCCAACCCCAAAACCAAAATCACAAGCACACTCAGCACCCTGTGATTGAGCAGCTGTGTGGGTTTTACATGTATGTGGGTAATCTGAGGGGAAGTTTATCCCAGAACTTCCTCTCCCCCTCAGTAGTTTCACTGCTTCTGGTTTTCCATAGCTTATTTCTGTCCCTCATGTGCTTACCTGTGCTCATTCCTCATTGACTGCTTCATCATCTCTTGTAGTCCTTTTGCCCTTCATGTCTCCCTCCCCTGGCTGTGATTTGCTTTTATGCAGGCTGGTACAGTTGGTGCACAATATGTACATGGAAACACAGTCTATGTTTGGCCTGCATTCAAAGAATAGATTTTTGAACTTGAAGACATTTTCTGAAAGTATATGTTTAATACATGTCAGAGATTTATGAGTTCCTGATGGAGGCAATGCTATCCTCATAAATGTCCTAGTGTAGTATATGTGTGCATTTCTCTGCTTCTGGTTTTTATTCCTCTTTATCATTTTCAGTAGGCTGGCATTCTAGAGGTCTTTAATTTCTTGTGCAGAAGATGATTTGACTTCTGATATTAATACTGGCTTATGAAGTTAAATGTGGCTTTCAAGTTCAGAAGTCAGTTAGTGGCTAAGACGAATTGGAGAATAATTGTTTGGACCTAAAGGGTTTTAAATTTTTTGAGTACCTGGTGATTTCTTCTCCTACTGTGTATTATATCAGAAAGTTATAACTCTTGTTTCATAACTCAAGGTATCTAGAGACTTTGGACTTCTGGTCTTCTGTATATGTTGGTGATGGAGGCGTATGTTATGTCTTTACTTTGGGCCATGTCTGTCTGCATCCATGTCTGTCTGCATCCATGTCTGTCTGCATCCATGTCTGTCTGCATCCATGTCTGTCTGCAGATGTCAAAATGCAGTTCCATCTTGCTACGTAGGCATATAGGCAGACCTGATCTTTGTAGATAACACTTGTAAGTATTGTGCCAAAACTTTGTGTCACTGTGACAAAGTTACCAAAGCTTTAACAGAAGTTAACTAAAGCCTTACATACTGTTTATTCTCTTCGTCATTAGTTTGACCTCTGTATATAAGCATCTCCTGATAATAAATCTGCTTATTGCTGTGAGGTTGTGAAATAAATGTTTTCCCCTTTCAGGGATGGGGAGTTGGAGCAGACAAAAGCTAAGTGATTTGTCCAAGGTCACGCAGGAAGTCTGTGGCAAAGTGGAGAAATGAATGTAAATCTCCTTTGTTTCAGGCTAACTTGCAGCTGAGCTCTTGTGCTGGAACTGTGCTCATTGGTTGTGTTATGAAGCAGGGCTTTGAATTTGTGCTTTATTGGGTGTCTGGTATTGACTGTATGTAAGCGTGGTAATTTAATGTTATTTTTGCTGTTTGTGCAGAGGGACCAAACTAGATATTAACTATAATTAATGGGTTTTAATCTTTCTTATGCAAACTGAAACAGGTTTGTCTCCACATGGCTCGTTTAAGTCCATATAGGCAAGGCCAGCTGTTATTTAAGCAAAAATCATTTTCAGGCCTTTACTGAAGGAGGCATTGCCTGCAAGGCTTGCCATCGCTTCAGAGTAAAATGCTATCACACATTCATTATTTAAATAGTAATAAAATCCAGTTGAGTTTCCTGGCTCCTTCAGCCCACTTTGTGTAAATTCACAGAATAAAGACCAGATCTGCCTGAGAGTCTTGTGAAAGTTAACTGTCAGCACTTAAGAGATGCATGTCTCGGTGTAGATGGTGGGGAGAAGTGCTGTCCATTAGAATGTGTGGAATATTAATGGTTTTCAAAACTTGGCAATGTGGAATCAAGATTTCTTGGCTAGAGAGTAGTCTATGGAAAATGTGTGGCTCAAAGGCAGTTTTGAACTCAATAGTTTCATATGATAATTAATACATTTCATCTACATACCATGAAAGTCTGGCATTTGTTTTGCTTACATTTGTTTTCATAGTGCTTGTAGTTTTTTGCAAATGTATTTTCTCGATGTCTCCAATTCCAATAAGGCTTTAAGTGCTTTTGCTTTTAAATCTACTGTATTATCCAAGGATGGATTGTCCCTGTTAAGCTGTAATATAAGTGTCACTTTTATGATTTTCATGCTTGGAATAGTCCTTCCTGGCCATAGTCATATTCTAGCATAAACTTTCTGGTCTTACCTTTTGTAATTAAAAAGCTTAATTTTGGTATGACTTTATTAATGTGCACACTCAAATTATTAGATGAAGAATGACACAAATGCTGGTGTTTACTTCACTGTAGAAATAACAAATGGAGATCATGCTTAATGAAAACTATCAGCTTACAAATGTGGATTTAGCACTTCTTACCCCCGACACTCCCTTGCTGTTCTGAAACGGGGGTGTTTTCTGTGAGAAGTTTCCAGCCCTAGGATAGAAGGGACCTTCACAATTAGTGCTGTGTGTAGTTGAAAAATATCTTTTGTCATATAAACTAGCAGCGGCTCAGCATTCCCTCCCCGCTTTGTTTGGCACATGATCCCTGGAGAAATAACTCTTGCTTTTGAAACGGCTTATTAACTAATTTAGCGATCCTCCACAGCTGTGGATGGTTTGGCTTGCAAACCATAAAAATAAGACCATTTCCACACCAGGTGAATTTGAAGTATGTGTAGGTAACAGCTCCTGCAGGTGAAGTCCTCTGCCTCCCGTACTCGGACAATAGCTGCGCAGGATCAGCTTCTTTACCGTGGATTTATTAGTTAATATTACAAGAATTCACCTTTGTGAAGATATTCCCGGTTTTATTTATTGGCTCCCTTTAAAAATCAGAGCTGTTGTGATGGCCAGGCTGCTCGGACGCTCTGGCAGGAACTGGCTGATGCCATGGCAGATTTTATTTGGCACATCCCGGCTCAGTAATTCCCGAATGAGCTGCATTCTGTGCTCTTGCATGCCAAACATCAGAAAGACGAATCTTGAGAGCGGCTGTGAAATCGTATCATAGCTAAGAACAAAGAGGATTGAAATCCTTTCTGTGCACACTCTCTTGTATACCATTTAATTTTATTATTTGACTTTCAGGTTTGCTGCCCTTGGAGGGCACTGTGCAACTGCGTTTAGGATACTGCATATGTGTTTTGTCTGATAAATTCTAATATTCCCTCTTGGTTATGCAGTCTTTGGTTTGGGTTTGTTTCTGTTGTATTCCTGCTCTGCTTGCCTAGATCTTTATATCGGATATGTCTATAGCAGTGGTTTATGTGCCTGGTTTGGTTTTAAGGAATATTTGTGAGGTGTGTGTGCTGCTTCATAGACATAAATGGGAAACAATGCGTGTGGACTGTTTATACTGTGAGCGCTTGAATCTATCTTGTCTTTTGTATGAAGACAAAATTATCCACAGAGAACTGGCTAGTCTAGGGGACTGAAAAACTGATAGGGGATGGTTTTGTGTTTGAGCACTTCAGCAAGGGAGGGTTGCTAGTGACTGAGAGCTTTGTGGTTTCTGAAGAATGGGTTGGTATTGAGAGCCAATAAGATGCAGCCTGACAAGATGTTAACTTTGGCCCTGCTGTCAAAGGGGGCTGTGCTGGGAATGAAGACAGAGCTCGCCTGTATGGTACAAGTTTTGTAGGTGGATTAAGGTTATTGATGAGTTTGTGCATAGCAAAACTTCCACAGCTTCTGCCTGCAGCCTTCTGTAGTTGTACATGAAAGACCAGCCTTCCATACAGCACCTCTCTGAAAGTATTTAATGTACTGAACAAAAAGATGTCATTTTATGTGAATGGGTTAAGAGATTATTGCACATCTGTGCAGACTTGTGCACCACATACAAAGTTAAGGGCTATGCCTTCTCCAGCAAAGAGTGCTTTAAACTAAGTTAAATTAATGATGTAATTTAGTCATTATAGTAGGATCTTGCCAATCTGTACATTTATTTGGATGAAATAAGTTTACACTTATTTTTCCCTCTGAGGCTTAACAGTGGATGTTTAACATTGTTTTACAAGATGAACTAGAGAACATATATTGTTAAGTACTATAAATAAACTACAACTGTCAAAATAAACACTGTACACCCTGGAATTCGGAGGGGTTTTCTTGTTTCTCTTGCCAGTTTGCAAATTTCAGCCACATGCAATTGGTCTTCCAAGGCATTTGTGGAAAGTGTAATGGTTACTACAGTGCATTTAATGTGTATTTTCTGTGTGTGAGGGACTAATTGACATTGCCAAGAGAACTGAATGCCGGGGATGGAGCATTCACCACTTCTTTGGTCAACCTGTTCCAGTGCCTCACCACCCTCACAGTAAAGAACTTCTTCTTCGTATCTAACCTGGACTTCCCCTGTTTAAGTTCAAACCCATCACCCCCTGTCCAGTCGCTACAGTCCCTGATGAAGACTCCCTCTCTGCATCCTTTAGTGCAGAATTCAGGCCTTGATTCCTCCAGGGGCTTCAACTTTTAGAATCAAAAGTAAGTGTAAACCAAATCAGATCAGTGTGTTAGCAGACGTGTTTGTGCTTTTGTCATATCTGTTTAAATGATTGTTTAAGAGATTTCTTGTCTTTTCCTCTGGAGCTGCTGGACTTGCTAGAGTTACAGAGCATCTTGAACTGGTATTGAGGATCCTAAAGGCAATAGTAAATGCTGTGGGCTAGAGGGGACATGCTTCCTGGGGCAGGTAGGCTGCTAATATTTAATGGTCTTTCCACTGTGGGTATCTGAGCAATAAATTTTTGCCAGTGAGCTAACTCCAGTGCCTGTTCTGGAGAAATTAGGAGAGGGGCTGTGGGGTCTGTCTCACTTTTTTATTTTGATGCCTAGGATCCTATGGAGAGTTGCACGCAGGAGTAGAAAGACCCCCCAACCATTATAAGTTATTTCTGAATAGAAAGTATCTTTTCACAATAGGCAAATTGATGGAAAGAAATAAAATGCTTCTGGTATGGGCTAAGAACTTTGTCGGAGATTTTGGAGACAACAGCAAAGCTTCAGGGTAGTAATGGCTGTTATACAAGGAGGTCCATCAGGGTAGCTGTCTCAAAGGTTCCAGATGCAGTTTGAATATCTTCACTGAAATTTTAAGGGGCTAATTTAGGTGATAACTCTTATGGGTCTGCTTGAAAATTTCAAGTGGACAACTTCTAAAACGTTTCAGGATGTTGTTTCATATTCTGAACAAGTATAGACTGCTCTGAGAAGTGGCCTACAAATGAGCCTGAAAGTGCAGTATAAGTAATTAAAACAGTGACTGTTGCAGATGGCTTTGAAAGATTGCTAAAATGCACACAGTAGTAATATAATTTTAAAGCAATTATATCAGTATGGTAGTATACCACAAAAGGTCATTTCATCAGAAGTTTCTGACCAACCAAACTGATGGTTGTAATACTGTATTTGTATGTTGTTTCCTGTATGCCTTGGTAACCTTTTTAGAGAAGGTAAATTAGGAGATGCATGGAAGCATTTATAGTTGTTGTGCTCCTTGACTTCTTTGTAAGTTTCTTATTGATAAGAATTGTCTAGGTTTGGGTTTGAGTAGTTTGGTTTTGAGTAATTTGATTAAACTGAGTAGTTTGGTTTTGAGTAATTTCGGAGTCTCATGTTTTGTAGTGGTCTGACTTCTGATAACAGTATTTATGCCTGCTAGCGCTTGGAGGACTGTGGGAGAAAGGGAGAAGAGACTGAAGGCTTTAAATAGCTGTGCTGAATAAAATCTCAAAAGATCATGAATCTGACTGGAGTTCTCCATTGCATTAAAGTTGTGGTGATATTTTCCTTCCTACTTCAGACTGAACTTTAAAAGCACCCTAGTGATCTATAAAATCAGGCAAGAAAATACATAGTGTTGATAGCAGTGACCTAGGAGATGTAGGTTTTTAAATGATACTAGTGTCAGGCCTTCAGCTGCCCTGCTGCTTGTCTTTTAGTTGCATCTCTGGATTGAAATCTCTAGTGAAAATTTCATACTTTCTTTAGAATAGCATTTTTCTGATTTTTCCATCCCTTCCCTTTGTGAGGTTAATCAGATTGCAGGTATTGGTAAGACTGAGAGAATGAATAAATAGCAGGTGAGGAACAGAAAAGGACATAAAACCACTTGAGGCGGAAGGGTGTTCGTTCCTACGGAGAGCAAGATTGTGCAAGGTGTTAATGGTGACTGTAAGACAGCAGAGAGAGATGGCCCATGAGGGTGGCTGAAGCAGTTTTGCAGTGGTGGCTGAAACAGTTGCAGTGACAATGGAAGCAGAAACAGACTGATTCTTTTTCTGCTCCAGCAAGTTAGCTCTACTTTCTTGCTGTTTTCTATAAGGATCAGAAGAAATGGGGCATCCTCCTCTTGAATGAATGGGGAGGACAGTCCTTGGGCCAACCTCTGCTTGGGCATGAGTGAATTTTTAAAACAGGCAAGCATACAAGCTGCAGCAAGTTTTTGCTGTGGTGCTTGTATTGCACCCCCACTTTGGAAGCAAAATATTCATACAACAATAAAGTCAATGAGCTTACACAATGTTATACTGTTTAAAATGCTCTGTAAATCAAGAAGGCACAACCTACTATACCTTGAAGAATACACATAACAGGTGCCCAACTTGAACCAATTTGAACAGGCCTTCTTGAACCACTGCATGAACCACATGGCTCTTGAGCCATGAATTGTCCTCCTAAAAGCACATGAGCAAGATGCTAGGAGTGGGAGAAGAAAACTGGGGAAGTGATAACAAGGAAGGGCAGAGGTAGAGGGAGAGGGCAGAAGGGGGAAAGAAACAAGCAGGCAAAAAGAGTAGGAAAGCTCCCAAATAACTTGGAACTCGGTCAATCCTGATCAAATAGACCAGTATTAAAGAAAGGAATTTGCCAATTTAAATTGTTGAAGGCTCTGCATCTCCCTAAAGAGCACATCTTGCTTTTGTAGCTATTGGAAAAGAAACATGGCAAGAGTTGTTGCTCAGTAAATTCCATAATGCTAGAAATGGAGATAATCACTGAAACTGTTAAGAGATCATTTTAGAACAGATTGAGTCCTTCTAGCCAGTAGGCAGTGGAGTTCTGGAAGTTGTTCCTGCAGGAGGTTGTGGAGGCAGATGGTATCAGCAAAGATGCCACTCAGAGATGGACTCAACAAATTCATGGGCTACAGGTCCATAAACAGAGAGGAAGGTCAGGAATGTACCCTTTAGCACCCCATATCTAGTGGCTGTGGATGCTGTGGGAGTAACAAGGGGAACTGATTGCAGACAGTAGC
Source organism: Loriculus beryllinus (assembly GCA_039877255.1). Taxonomy (NCBI): domain Eukaryota; kingdom Metazoa; phylum Chordata; class Aves; order Psittaciformes; family Psittacidae; genus Loriculus; species Loriculus beryllinus. The sequence continues at coordinate 15,855 of JBCJKH010016843.1, forward strand.
CACAGTCATCTGTTCTGAGGAGTACCTGCTCTTACTGCTGCCAAGAATAGGGCGCTGAATTAGATGACTCCAAATGGTCTTTGAGAATTCTATGAGGAGTACCCACAAAATTACATCCCTCCCCTACCCTGTCATCCCTCTTTCCAGCCCACTAACTTCAGTCTCTCTTCTGTTTCCTCTTTCCACTTGACATTGCTTTTAGTCACATAAAATGTTCAACTTCTGCCCTTTATGGAACTGTTCTTTCCTCTCTTTTTATGCTTTGCCATTTAAAGCGAGCCCTTGTTTCTTGTCACTCAGCCGCTTCTCGCTTTTGTGAAGGGTTAACCTTAATGTGTTTGTGTTGCTGAATTTGGACTATAAAATTTTCAGGGCAAAGCACTCCTTTCGTTTTTGTCTGCGTTTGCAAAGTGGTATGTAAATTTCCAGCAATGTTTAAATGTTCTTTAATAATAATGTAGGTTTAGTCCTTGGGCGTGTAGAGGTCTCCCTAACCCCCTTCCCCCAAAACTGAACTTCTGCTTATGTTGCCACATTGCATTTCTTTTTCCTTATCTGAGGTAAATAAGTGAGTTGTTTCATTCAGCAGCTATTGTATTATCTTGAATATGTGATTTGGTTATTTTCCGGTTTTATGCACATCAAGGTTATCACAGCTGTTACTTTGTGGTACTACTGCATTGTAATAGGATAATGTGTTTTGAGATATATTGGTATTGGGGTTTTTTTCTTCCTGGGTAGTAGCAGAGAAATAATAAAGGTGTCCAATAGCTAATCTCTCTCTTTGCTGTCTTTGTGCTCCTACTTCACCTTCCACCTCAATAACTAGCAGGACTGTAGCTATTTGTTAGGGAAATATTAGTCAAATTACAGAGCTATTACATGTGCTGAGACATTCAAATTTAAAGTACTTAGTATTCAGAGTGTGTACTCCTAATGACTAGAAATATTATGTTACATAGGAGGTTTTGTAATGTATCAGGTATGTCTTGTACATTGTTTTTTCCACAGAAGATGCAAATTTTCTAACTCACAGATTGTGTAAGCCGTACTTTTTATGTTTCTTTACAAGGATTTTTGCTCTGCTTTTCATAATAGAGTCTTACTTAAGAGGAGATATAAAGTTCACACAAATAATTTAGCATTCTGATTGTTCAGGTGCGTGTTTCACTGCAGTGCTGAGTAGCACAGAACTAGTCATTTAGGATATATTTAATAACTGGGAAAGACTGAAAAAGAGGGATTGGATAGTGGAGCCTTTGTATGGTAACACTTTGCAGCGGGGGTGCAGTGAACTAGCAGGGTCAAGCTGTAGCAGCAGAGTAAAGGGCTGAGGGTAAGTGAGGATGTGCAGTGACCTCTCTCATGGCTGAACATGGCTGAACATGGGATGGCTGGATGGGATTTGTTAGTGATTCACAGCTTGGCTTAAAGAGACATAAGGAAGGAGTGCTGATCAGGGTCTGGATCTGGGAAGGAGACTTGTCTGTTACGTAGTGAAGTCTGCTCTGTTTGCAGCAGTCTTCATCCATTCGTAGTGAATGGGGTAAAAAGAGATGGAGCTAGAATTGATGGCTGAACTATGACACATTAGGAAAGAGTGAAAATGCAGAGTGGGGTTAGATGTGACCCTTAAAAACATAGAACAACAAGAGAAAAGCATTTTGCCAGATCCCTTTCCAGTAATAAACCTGCCAGTCCCTTGCGCAGATTCTCAGCTCTCTGTACTTCTTTCTTAGGCGTACTCTTGATTACAATCCAGTGTGTCCCAAGCCACTGTGTGGTGTGAGTTCTGCACGAGAGCTAGTGTGCCTGTTCCAGCCCATGAGAGCTGGGCCTCTTTCTGCAAGCCATCACAAGGTTGTAAGGAGCATTGTTGGTGTCTTCTGTTTCATTATCCTCCTGAGTTGAGCAAGTTCTGGTCCCTTCTCTTTCCTGATAGCTGCACTGATCCTTCAGCAGTAAGCCGTTATATCTGTCAAAGTCTGCAGCCCATGCCTATAGGGAACTGAGGAGGCAAGGTTATCCTGTTGCCAGAAAGAAAATGTTTTTGAGGAATCAAAAAATAAACAGACAAACCCATTCTTGTTCTATGAATTTCCTTGCAAATAAAGTAGCGGTAATCAGCTCAGCTGCTGAATATGTATATGGATTTATTTCTTTTTTTTAAATTGCTTAAGTATGTGGATCATGAATCAGAGGAGCTTGATGAAAGGGGAAGAGGAAAGTGTTGTTAAATTACTTAAATGGGCAATTGGGATAATCCTGAGAGCAGGGCAACATGAGAATTGACATTTGTCATCCTACTTTGGTCATTAGAAAAGTTTATTGTCTTCAAAGGTTTCTAGTCAAGAGTATGCATTTAAACTTCAGTTTGGGGAAATGAAGGCATTTGGCATGTGCAGTAGGTGAGCCTGTGTGAGCATTTACACAGCAGACAGCTGTATGCCAGGCCAATGAAAGATTCTTTGGTCAGTATTTTTACTAATCCTTTTGTGCACACATTGAATGGCACATCTGGAAAGTTATCTAGCTGCTGTATGGAACATAACGTGTCATATCCTAATGGCACACTAGGCCAAGTGCTGAATTTCAGTCCTTGCTGGAGGTAGTGAATGAACTGTGTCTGGAAATAAGCGGTTTTGTATGTCCCTGTTCATATTACTGGAGTTCAAGGTCACTAGAAGAATTGCGGGTTTTAATGTAAAATATTTATGATTTACCCATTTTTTCTAACAAAGTGCTGGCACTGGACTGTGTGAGCACCTTGCTGTTTTATGTATAGCCAGTGATTTTCTCAGGTGGTTATATACAAAGAGGGTAAGCATTTCTTTTCTTTTTTTTCTTCCTTTTTTCTTTATTAATCACACTGAAGCAGTTGGATGGAAGAGGTTTTGGCTTCTGAAGGAAATCTCTCTCTTTTTGTTTAGTGTTTCGGGGTTTATATAGGGTTATTCTCTAGTAGTGATTATATAGTCAGATTATGAAGTTACGGTTTCTTCCCCAAGAGCCACATATGTGATCTCTGGTCAGTGGGGAGAAACTCACACTTTTGACCTTTCTGTCTCTTTGGACCCATTAATTGTTGGGCATAATGGTGCTTCTAAAATTGTTTCATTTGTGCTTACTCTGTTATTGCCATTTGATGCTGTCTCTCTACACACTGCCAAAAGCCCATGGTATATTGCATTTTTATTGTTATGTAAAGCAGCTGTAAAACAAACTGTGTGGTTGTGTAAGTGTATTTGAAATCTTTGCTATTGGCTACTTCATTTTTCCCCTTTATGTCTCTAGCTTTTACATTTATAGTTTTGCCACCACAGGGAGATAATGAAAAGCAAACATATAGACTGTTTGTTTAATAATAATAATAATAATAATAATAATAATGCCATGCACACACTCATATTGCTTCCTTAATCATATTTATTATCTTGTTTCACAGTATAAGAAAAGCTAAGAGTTGTTGTGCTAAGGTGTTTTTTGGTGGGAGGATTGTGGAGTTTGTCTTCGTGCATTGGTTTGATTGCTGCATTCCTCTGATTTTAGGGAACATCATCAACTGTAGAGCAAGTTAGCGAATAGCAAACAAAGGCAGGCAAAAGATAAATGCACTTGCAGTAAGACATTGATCCAGATGAGGGGAAGTCTGAGCTATTTTGTTATTTTTAATACTTGTGTGCCCTTAGGTAATCAGTCCTGTGTGCATCCCTAGCACATTCACAGGATTGTGCAAGGTGATGTATTTTATGTGTTCAAGTTTCTCCTTACAAGTAGTAAAAGGGCTTAAATTATCCTATTTTTTGGTTGTTCCTGTACCTTTTTGGTATGGAGCAGAACTGAATGTTTCAGTAATAAAATTATGAAATGCACGTATTTATTAAGAGTCTGATTTTCAACAGTAGCTGTTTACAGTAAGAGTACTCGTTGAGATGATGAGTCTCTTCATCATTCTTTGCCCTGGTGGGGAAAGTGTGTAAAAACCAGTACAACAGCCACTGGGGCAGCCTCTCACAACTTTTCACCCTTGCTGTTCACAGCTGCTAAGGCATTTTTAATAAATAGACCTTTTCTTAGTTTAAGCTATTTTTCTTCTCTAATTGGAGCTTGCACAGCTTAGATCCTGCTTTCCGCTTTATTTGGAAAGATACATGAACTCAGTCACCACTGAACCAGAGCTGCCTACTTTCTGTAGCCTGTGCTTGGGGAGGTATACCTACTTGCTGAGGGTCTGCTGTATTTGGATAAAGGAACAGAAACAACATATAAAGATTAAAAGATACTCAGGAGGGTAATGTGTACTTGAATTTTGCCAGCAGCTAAAGGTAAAATCCCTTATAGTAAGGGAGGCTCTAAATAGTGCCTTTCAATATTTGTTTTGCAGTAGGTGAATTATTCAAGAAAAAGGAGAAAAGAATGCAGCTGCCAGACTTTAAAATAAATGAAGTAGATTTTATCTCAGTTTTTATTCTGCTCACCATTTCATTTTGTGAATTATGAAGTCATTCATAATAATCTACAAGTCTTGGAACAGCTGTACAACATTTCTAAGAGAACAGTGTTGCATCAGGTCTGCTTCTTGTTAGTGGTGAGATTAGAGCATGCGTGTGTGTGCGTGCAAATAGCCCTTTTACATTCACTTACCAGAATGTGGTTGTATTTCTGAGAAAGAAAAGGGTTATTTTTTTTCTTTACTTTTTCCTGCCCAAAATGTGCAAAAATAGCTGTATGGAAAAGAATTGCTGTAAGAAGAACCTTCCTTTTCTTCAGTATTTAACTTGCAGAAGTTCACAGAATGCATATTTCCCTAAACTTTGAACATTGCATCACCGAGGAGAAGCACACACAGGCAAGTCTTAAGTATGGGCAAAACAGACTCCAAGGAGAATGCTGACTTGCCACATTAATCCCAGCAGTATGAAGGGTAAGGCCAAACTTCTTGTGACTGCAAGCAAAAGTTAGCAGGGACCAGTGCTGCAATGTTGTGTATTCTTGTAATCATTTTGTAGCGAAAATTATAATATAGTTCTAGATCTGCCATTTTGGAAGACTATACTAGAGTGTGTGTTCTGAACAAATATCTAAGCAAAGGGGTTGAAGTAAGTTAATTCTCTTCAACCTTGTCTCGTCTTTCTGCACATCTGCAGAAAGTAACAGTAGCTGTTCATTTTAACTACCACTGAACTGAGTTATATAGCTATGAAGACATACAGATTTTGTGTATGTGCATTCATATTAGCATGTTTATAACACATGCATATATACTCTTATGTATGAAATCGTGTCTATGATCAGAATGAGATATAACTGTACCTTTATCACCCAGTGTTAAAGGTGTATGGTACCAAGTTTAAGGTGTAGGCTGAGAAAGTTGGGGCTGTTCAGCCTGGAGAAGAGAAGGCTGCGTGGAGTCCTCATAGCAGCCTTCCAGTATCTGAAGGGGGCCTATGGGGATGCTGGGGAGGGACTCTTCATTAGGGACTGTAGTG